>WNWK01019529.1:0-37600 GCA_009830355.1 Cherax destructor
GCACTCTATGTCCGTGATTATTTAAATTGTTGCATAAAAACGGGTATAAAGTCTGAAATAACACATACAGAGTCTGTCTGGATAGAATTTTCAGAGGGGTGCGAAAAATTGATTTTAGGCATGACTTACCGTCCTCCAAACTTAGATAGGGAACAAGGGAGATTACTTTGGGAGGAAATTGTTAAGGCCACAAGGCACGATAACGTAGTAATTCTAGGGGACTTTAACTTTAGTCAGATTGATTGGAACTTCTTGACAGGGAATTTAGAATCTAACGACTTTTTAGAAGTAGTTCAGGATTGCTTTTTGAACCAGTTTGTGACAGAAACTACAAGGGGAAATAATCTACTTGACTTGGTTCTGGCAAGCAAGGAAACCCTTGTAAATAATTTAGAAATTACAGAGGAACTCGGCTCATGCGACCATAAGTCAATTAAATTTAGCATTGAATGGATGTATGATAATAGGGATAATTAAGCAACGATCCCAGATTTTCTCTTAGCAGATTATAATGGACTTAGAGAACACTTATCAACTGTGGTCTGGGGTAACGAAGAAAGGTATCAATATGACAGTTTTCTTAACACTATACAGGATGCCCAAAGGACATTTGTCCTGTATAAAGAAATTAGATCAAGTACAAATGACCCAAAATGGATGAATAATAGGCTCAAATATCTTTTAGGGCAGAAGAAAGGAATTTATAGGCGCATAAAAAGAGGTGAGGGTCATCTTATAAATCAGTATACTGACATTAAGAGGGACGTTAAAAAGGGAGAAGAAAAGCAAAACGGGACTATGAAATTAAAGTTGCTAGGGATTCAAAAACTAACCCAAAAAGTTTTTTCCAGGTTAATAGAACAAAAGTTAGGGATAAGATAGGTCCCATTAAAAATAACTCTGGGCATCTAACTGACAAGGAGAATATATGTTCTATTTTTAAAATTATTTTCTCTCGGTTTTCACACAGGAAAATACTAATAATATTCCAGAATTTAATTTTTACAGAGGCCCAGAAGAAGATAAATTATGTAATATCACAGTCACTAGCGAAATGATTATTAAACAACTAGACCGACTGAAACAAAATAAATCGCCAGGTCCTGATGAGCTTTTTGCAAGGGTTCTTAAGGAATGCAAAATGGAACTCTGTGAACCAATATCTAACATTTTTAATTTATCTCTTCAAACAGGTGTAGTGTCTGATATGTGGAAGATGGCTAATGTAAATTCCTATTTTTAAAGCAGGGGACAAGTCACTACCGTCAAATTACCGCCCAATAAGCCTTACCTCAATTGTAGGCAAATTACTAGAGTCAATTATAGCTGACATTATTAGAAGCCATCTAGATAACCATAATTTGATTAATGATACTCAGCATGGATTCACGAGGGGCCGTTCCTCCCTATCTAATTTATTAACCTTCTTCAGTAAAGCTTTTGAGGCTGTTGATCACGGTAAAGAATTCGATATTGTTTATTTAGACTTTAGTAAGGCTTTTGATAGAGTACCGCACCAGAGACTGTTAAAGAAAGTGGCAGCTCATGGCATTGGGGGAAAAGTGCTGTCATGGATCGAGTCATGGCTCACCAATAGGAAGCAGAGAGTGTGCATAAATGGGGTTAAATCCGAGTGGGGACTTGTAACAAGTGGTGTTCCACAGGGATCAGTCTTAGGCCCGTTGTTATTTATAATATATCAATGACTTTGACGAGGAATTACTAGTGACATGAGCAAATTCGCCGACGACACGAAGATAGGTAGGATAATTGATTCAAACATAGATGTCATAGAACTTCAGGAAGATTTAGACAAACTTAATTCGTGGTCAGAAAAGTGGCAGATGCAGTTCAATGCAGATAAATGCAAGGTACTGAAGCTCGGGAGTGTCCATAACCCAAGAACTTAGCCATACAGATTGCGAGAAGGACTTGGGGGTGATGGTAAGCAGCAACCTTAAACCAAGACAGCAATGCCTAAACGTACGTAAAAAGGCAAATAGATTACTGGGATTTATATCAAGAAGTGTAAGCAACAGAAGTCCAGAGGTTATATTACAGCTTTATACATCATTAGTAAGGCCTCACCTAGATTACGCAGCTCAGTTCTGGTCTCCATATTACAGAATGGACATAAATTCATTAGAAAACATTCAACGTAGAATGACTAAATTAATACATAACATTAGAAATCTTCCTTACGAAGAAAGATTGAAGACCCTTAAATTACATTCACTTGTAAGACGTAGAATGAGGGGAGACATGATCGAGGTATACAAGTGGAAAATGGGTATTAACAAAGGGGATATAAATATGGTCTTGAGGATATGTCTCCAAGAGAGAACCCGCAATAATGGATTCAAGTTAGATAAGTTTAGATTTAGAAAGGATATAGGAAAGTATTGGTTTGGAAATAGGGTAGTTGATGAGTGGAACATTCTGCCTAGTAGGGTTATTGAAGCTAGGACCTTGGGTAGTTTCAAATTTAGGTTGGATAAATTCATGAGTGAGAGGGGTTGGATTTGAGTGGGACTCGCATATGAGTAAATAGAATTATCAAAGCTTATTTCTTGGGTAGCATTGGAAATTGGGTTGAGCAAATATTCTGTTAGTGGGACGCATTGTGTAGGACCTGCCTAGTATGGGCCAACAGGCCTTCTAAAGTGTTCCTCCTTTCTTATGTTCTTATGTTCTTATGACTGCAGAACGCCTACTGGCCCATGAAAGGCAGGTCCAAGTCTCCTACCGGCTTAAGCCAATGCCCCAACCTAGTCAGGTCAGGTCACATTCACTTAAGGAAGGAGCACGGCATCTGACCTAGTAGCACAAGCTAGTCAGGTCAAACTCACACCCACTTGCACCCACTCATGTATTTATCTAACCTATTTTTAAAACTACACAATGTTTTAGCCTCTATAACTATGCTCGGGAGTTTGTTCCACTCATCCACAACTCTATTACCAAACCAATTATTTCTTATATCCTTCCTGAATCTGAATTTTTCCAAATTAAAGCCATTTCTGCGAGTCCTGTCTAAACTAGATATTAAAGGTATCTTCCCCATATCTCCCCTTCATTAAAAAGTAATCAGCATGAGAGATTAACGAGTGAAAGGTCGTTTGACAGTGACTGATCACCAGGAAACATCTAAACATAAGAACATAAGAACATAAGAAAGGAGGAACACTGCAGCAGGCCTGTTGGCCCATACTAGGCAAGTCCTTCACATTCCATCCCACTAACAGAATATTTGTTCAACCTAATTTGCAATGCTACCCAAGAAATAAGCTTTGATAATTTTATTTACTACATAAGAACATAAGAACATAAGAAAGGAGGAACACTGCAGCAGGCCTGTTGGCCCATTCTAGGCAAGTCCTTCACATTCCATCCCACTAGCAGAATATTTGTTCAACCTAATTTTCAATGCTACCCAAGAAATAAGCTTTGATAATTTTATTTACTCATGTGCAATTCCCACTCAAATCCAACCCTTTCACTCATGAATTTATCCAACCTAAATTTAAAACTACCCAAGGTCCTTGCTTCAATAACCCTACTAGGCAGACTGTTCCACTCATCAACTACCCTATTTCCAAACCAATACTTTCCTATATCCTTTCTAAATCTAAACTTATCTAACTTGAATCCATTATTGCGGGTTCTCTCTGGAGAGATACCCTCAAGACCTTATTTATATCCCCTTTGTTAATACTCATTTTCCACTTGTATACCTCGATCATGTCTCCCCTCATTCTACGTCTTACAAGGGAATGTAATTTAAGGGTCTTCAATCTTTCTTCGTAAGGAAGATTTCTAATGCTATGTATTAATTTAGTCATTCTACGCTGAATGTTTTCTAACGAATTTATGTCCATTCTGTAATATGGAGACCAGAACTGAGCTGCGTAATCTAGGTGAGGCCTTACTAATGATGTATAAAGCTGTAATATAACCTCTGGACTTCTGTTGCTAACACTTCTTGATATAAATCCCAGTAATCTATTTGCCTTATTACGTACGCTTAGGCATTGCTGTCTTGGTTTAAGGTTGCTGCTTACCATCACCCCCAAGTCCTTCTCGCAATCTGTATGGCTAAGTTCTACGTTATTTAACTTATAAGTGCTTGGGTTATGGACACTCCCGAGCTTTAGAACTTTGCATTTATCTACATTGAACTGCATCTGCCATTTTTCTGACCAGGAATTGAGTTTGTCTAAATCCTCCTGTAGTTCACTGACATCTACGTCTGAATCGATTATCCTACCTATAAATTAGACACATATGCAACATTTGGGTATCTTTATTGAGGAAACGTTTCGCCACACAGTGGCTTCATCAGTCCAATACAAAGTAGAAAGGTATAGATGAATGGTTCAGAGAACCGACAAGTTATAAATTAGACACATATGCAACATTTGGGTATCTTTATTGAGGAAACGTTTCGCCACACAGTGGCTTCATCAGTCCAATACAAAGTAGAAAGGTGTAAGGAGAGTAGGAGTTTTGAGGTAATCAGTCCCTCGGCCTGGAGTCGATGTGTTCAGTCCATCAATCTTGTAGAAATGACAGCATATGTCCGTAGAGGTGGCTTATATACTGTAGTTAGGTGAGGTGAAGCAGCAGGAGGCGGGGTCATAGTGGTACCATCCACTAGTCTAAGTAGATCTTCGTCCAAAGGTTGGACAAGTGTTGAAGAATTCGTTTGTATTAAGATCCCAAGATGTTGCTGTGTCAGACAGGGTATAGATGAATGGTTCAGAGAACCGACAAGTTATAAATTAGACACATATGCAACATTTGGGTATCTTTATTGAGGAAACGTTTCGCCACACAGTGGCTTCATCAGTCCAATACAAAGTAGAAAGGTGTAAGGAGAGTAGGAGTTTTGAGGTAATCAGTCCCTCGGCCTGGAGTCGATGTGTTCAGTCCATCAATCTTGTAGAAATGACAGCATATGTCCGTAGAGGTGGCTTATATACTGTAGTTAGGTGAGGTGAAGCAGCAGGAGGCGGGGTCATAGTGGTACCATCCACTAGTCTAAGTAGATCTTCGTCCAAAGGTTGGACAAGTGTTGAAGAATTCGTTTGTATTAAGATCCCAAGATGTTGCTGTGTCAGACAGGGTATAGATGAATGGTTCAGAGAACCGACAAGTTATAAATTAGACACATATGCAACATTTGGGTATCTTTATTGAGGAAACGTTTCGCCACACAGTGGCTTCATCAGTCCAATACAAAGTAGAAAGGTGTAAGGAGAGTAGGAGTTTTGAGGTAATCAGTCCCTCGGCCTGGAGTCGATGTGTTCAGTCCATCAATCTTGTAGAAATGACAGCATATGTCCGTAGAGGTGGCTTATATACTGTAGTTAGGTGAGGTGAAGCAGCAGGAGGCGGGGTCATAGTGGTACCATCCACTAGTCTAAGTAGATCTTCGTCCAAAGGTTGGACAAGTGTTGAAGAATTCGTTTGTATTAAGATCCCAAGATGTTGCTGTGTCAGACAGGGTATAGATGAATGGTTCAGAGAACCGACAAGTTATAAATTAGACACATATGCAACATTTGGGTATCTTTATTGAGGAAACGTTTCGCCACACAGTGGCTTCATCAGTCCAATACAAAGTAGAAAGGTGTAAGGAGAGTAGGAGTTTTTAGGTAATCAGTCCCTCGGCCTGGAGTCGATGTGTTCAGTCCATCAATCTTGTAGAAATGACAGCATATGTCCGTAGAGGTGGCTTATATACTGTAGTTAGGTGAGGTGAAGCAGCAGGAGGCGGGGTCATAGTGGTACCATCCACTAGTCTAAGTAGATCTTCGTCCAAAGGTTGGACAAGTGTTGAAGAATTCGTTTGTATTAAGATCCCAAGATGTTGCTGTGTCAGACAGGGTATAGATGAATGGTTCAGAGAACCGACAAGTTATAAATTAGACACATATGCAACATTTGGGTATCTTTATTGAGGAAACGTTTCCCACACAGTGGCTTCATCAGTCCAATACAAAGTAGAAAGGTGTAAGGAGAGTAGGAGTTTTGAGGTAATCAGTCCTCGGCCTGGAGTCGATGTGTTCAGTCCATCAATCTTGTAGAAATGACAGTATATGTCCGTAGAGGTGGCTTATATACTGTAGTTAGGTGAGGTGAACACATCGACTCCAGGCCGAGGGACTGATTACCTCAAAACTCCAACTCTCCTTACACCTTTCTACTTTGTATTGGACTGATGAAGCCACTGTGTGGCGAAACGTTTCCTCAATAAAGATACCCAAATGTTGCATATGTGTCTAATTTATAACTTGTCGGTTCTCTGAACCATTCATCTATACCCTGTCTGACACAGCAACATCTTGGGATCTTAATACAAACGAATTCTTCAACACTTGTCCAACCTTTGGACGAAGATCTACTTAGACTAGTGGATGGTACCACTATGACCCCGCCTCCTGCTGCTTCACCTCACCTAACTACAGTATATAAGCCACCTCTACGGACATATACTGTCATTTCTACAAGATTGATGGACGGAACACATCGACTCCAGGCCGAGGGACTGATTACCTCAAAACTCCAACTCTCCTTACACCTTTCTACTTTGTATTGACTGATGAAGCCACTGTGTGGCGAAACGTTTCCTCAATAAAGATACCCAAATGTTGCATATGTGTCTAATTTATAACTTGTCGGTTCTCTGAACCATTCATCTATATCCTGTCTGACACAGCAACATCTTGGGATCTTAATACAAACGAATTCTTCAACACTTGTCCAACCTTTGGACGAAGATCTACTTAGACTAGTGGATGGTACCACTATGACCCCGCCTCCTGCTGCTTCACCTCACCTAACTACAGTATATAAGCCACCTCTACGGACATATACTGTCATTTCTACAAGATTGATGGATTGAACACATCGACTCCAGGCCGAGGGACTGATTACCTCAAAACTCCAACTCTCCTTACACCTTTCTACTTTGTATTGGACTGATGAAGCCACTGTGTGGCGAAACGTTTCCTCAATAAAGATACCCAAATGTTGCATATGTGTCTAATTTATAGGTAGGATAATCGATTCAGACGTAGATGTCAGTGAACTACAGGAGGATTTAGACAAACTCAATTCCTGGTCAGAAAAATGGCAGATGCAGTTCAATGTAGATAAATGCAAAGTTCTAAAGCTCGGGAGTGTCCATAACCCAAGCACTTATAAGTTAAATAACGTAGAACTTAGCCATACAGATTGCGAGAAGGACTTGGGGGTGATGGTAAGCAGCAACCTTAAACCAAGACAGCAATGCCTAAGCGTACGTAATAAGGCAAATAGATTACTGGGATTTATATCAAGAAGTGTTAGCAACAGAAGTCCAGAGGTTATATTACAGCTTTATACATCATTAGTAAGGCCTCACCTAGATTACGCAGCTCAGTTCTGGTCTCCATATTACAGAATGGACATAAATTCGTTAGAAAACATTCAGCGTAGAATGACTAAATTAATACATAGCATTAGAAATCTTCCTTACGAAGAAAGATTGAAGACCCTTAAATTACATTCCCTTGTAAGACGTAGAATGAGGGGAGACATGATCGAGGTATACAAGTGGAAAATGAGTATTAACAAAGGGGATATAAATAAGGTCTTGAGGGTATCTCTCCAAGAGAGAACCCGCAATAATGGATTCAAGTTAGATAAGTTTAGATTTAGAAAGGATATAGGAAAGTATTGGTTTGGAAATAGGGTAGTTGATGAGTGGAACAGTCTGCCTAGTAGGGTTATTGAAGCAAGGACCTTGGGTAGTTTTAAATTTAGGTTGGATAAATTCATGAGTGAAAGGGGTTGGATTTGAGTGGGAATTGCACATGAGTAAATAAAATTATCAAAGCTTATTTCTTGGGTAGCATTGAAAATTAGGTTGAACAAATATTCTGCTAGTGGGATGGAATGTGAAGGACTTGCCTAGAATGGGCCAACAGGCCTGCTGCAGTGTTCCTCCTTTCTTATGTTCTTATGTTCTTATGTAGTAAATAAAATTATCAAAGCTTATTTCTTGGGTAGCATTGAAAATTAGGTTGAACAAATATTCTGTTAGTGGGATGGAATGTGAAGGACTTGCCTAGTATGGGCCAACAGGCCTGCTGCAGTGTTCCTCCTTTCTTATGTTCTTATGTTTAGATGTTTCCTGGTGATCAGTCACTGTCAAACGACCTTTCACTCGTTAATCTCTCATGCTGATTACTTTTTAATGAAGGGGAGATATGGGGAAGATACCTTTTAATATCTAGTTTAGACAGGACTCGCAGAAATGGCTTTAATTTGGAAAAATTCAGATTCAGGAAGGATATAAGAAATAATTGGTTTGGTAATAGAGTTGTGGATGAGTGGAACAAACTCCCGAGCATAGTTATAGAGGCTAAAACATTGTGTAGTTTTAAAAATAGGTTAGATAAATACATGAGTGGGTGCAAGTGGGTGTGAGTTTGACCTGACTAGCTTGTGCTACTAGGTCAGATGCCGTGCTCCTTCCTTAAGTGAATGTGACCTGACCTGACTAGGTTGGGGCATTGGCTTAAGCCGGTAGGAGACTTGGACCTGCCTTGCATGGGCCAGTAGGCGTTCTGCAGTACATAAGAACATAAGAACATTAAGAGGGACGTTAAAAAGGGGATAAGAAAAGCTAAACGGGACTACGAAATTAAAGTTGCTAGGGATTCGAAAACTAACCCAAAAAGTTTTTTCCAGGTGTATAGAACAAAAGTTAGAGATAAGATAGGTCCCCTTAAAAATAATTATGGGTATCTTACTGACAAAGAGAATGAAATGTGCTCTATTTTTAATAATTATTTTCTCTCGGTTTTCACTCAGGAAGACACTAATAATATCCCAAGAATTAGGTATTTTAGTGGGCCTGAAGAAGATAAATTATGTAGTATCACAGTCACTAGCGAAATGGTTATCAAACAGATAGACCGTTTGAAGCAAAATAAATCGCCAGGCCCTGATGAGCTTTTTTCAAGGGTTCTTAAGGAATGCAAAATAGAACTCTGTGAACCCTTAACTAACATTTTTAACCTATCTCTTCAAACAGGTGTAGTGCCGGATATGTGGAAGATGGCTAATGTAATTCCTATTTTTAAAGCAGGGGACAAGTCGTTACCATCAAATTACCGCCCAATAAGTCTAACATCAATTGTAGGCAAATTACTAGAGTCGATTATAGCTGATAACATAAGAAGCTATCTCGATAGGCATAATTTGATTAATGATACTCAGCATGGATTCACCAGGGGCCGTTCCTGCCTAACTAATTTATTAACTTTTTTCAGTAAGGCTTTTGAGGCAGTTGATAATGATAAAGAATTCGATATTGTTTATTTGGATTTTAGTAAGGCTTTTGATAGAGTACCACATCAGAGACTGTTAAAGAAAGTGGCTGCTCATGGCATTGGGGGAAAAGTGTTGTCATGGATCGAGTCATGGCTCACCAATAGGAAGCAGAGGGTGTGCATAAATGGGGTTAAATCGGAGTGGGGATCTGTAACAAGTGGCGTTCCTCAGGGATCGGTTTTGGGCCCGTTGTTGTTTATAATATATATAAATGACCTTGACGAGGGAATTTCTAGTGATATGAGCAAATTCGCTGATGACACGAAGATAGGTAGGATATAGATGAATGGTTCAGAGAACCGACAAGTTATAAATTAGACACATATGCAACATTTGGGTATCTTTATTGAGGAAACGTTTCGCCACACAGTGGCTTCATCAGTCCAATACAAAGTAGAAAGGTGTAAGGAGAGTTGGAGTTTTGAGGTAATCAGTCCCTCGGCTTGGAGTCGATGTGTTCAGTCCATCAATCTTGTAGAAATGACAGTATATGTCCGTAGAGGTGGCTTATATACTGTAGTTAGGTGAGGTGAAGCAGCAGGAGGCGGGGTCATAGTGGTACCATCCACTAGTCTAAGTAGATCTTCGTCCAAAGGTTGGACAAGTGTTGAAGAATTCGTTTGTATTAAGATCCCAAGATGTTGCTGTGTCAGACAGGGTATAGATGAATGGTTCAGAGAACCGACAAGTTATAAATTAGACACATATGCAACATTTGGGTATCTTTATTGAGGAAACGTTTCGCCACACAGTGGCTTCATCAGTCCAATACAAAGTAGAAAGGTGTAAGGAGAGTTGGAGTTTTGAGGTAATCAGTCCCTGGCCTGGAGTCGATGTGTTCAGTCCATCAATCTTGTAGAAATGACAGTATATGTCCGTAGAGGTGGCTTATATACTGTAGTTAGGTGAGGTGAAGCAGCAGGAGGCGGGGTCATAGTGGTACCATCCACTAGTCTAAGTAGATCTTCGTCCAAAGGTTGGACAAGTGTTGAAGAATTCGTTTGTATTAAGATCCCAAGATGTTGCTGTGTCAGACAGGGTATAGATGAATGGTTCAGAGAACCGACAAGTTATAAATTAGACACATATGCAACATTTGGGTATCTTTATTGAGGAAACGTTTCGCCACACAGTGGCTTCATCAGTCCAATACAAAGTAGAAAGGTGTAAGGAGAGTTGGAGTTTTGAGGTAATCAGTCCCTCGGCCTGGAGTCGATGTGTTCAGTCCATCAATCTTGTAGAAATGACAGTATATGTCCGTAGAGGTGGCTTATATACTGTAGTTAGGTGAGGTGAACACATCGACTCCAGGCCGAGGGACTGATTACCTCAAAACTCCAACTCTCCTTACACCTTTCACTTTGTATTGACTGATGAAGCCACTGTGTGGCGAAACGTTTCCTCAATAAAGATACCCAAATGTTGCATATGTGTCTAATTTATAACTTGTCGGTTCTCTGAACCATTCATCTATATCCTACCTATCTTCGTGTCATCAGCGAATTTGCTCATATCACTAGAAATTCCCTCGTCAAGGTCATTTATATATATTATAAACAACAACGGGCCCAAAACCGATCCCTGAGGAACGCCACTTGTTACAGATCCCCACTCCGATTTAACCCCATTTATGCACACCCTCTGCTTCCTATTGGTGAGCCATGACTCGATCCATGACAACACTTTTCCCCAATGCCATGAGCAGCCACTTTCTTTAACAATCTCTGATGTGGTACTCTATCAAAAGCCTTACTAAAATCCAAATAAACAATATCGAATTCTTTATCATTATCAACTGCCTCAAAAGCCTTACTGAAAAAAGTTAATAAATTAGTTAGGCAGGAACGGCCCCTGGTGAATCCATGCTGAGTATCATTAATCAAATTATGCCTATCGAGATGGCTTCTTATGTTATCAGCTATAATCGACTCTAGTAATTTGCCTACAATTGATGTTAGACTTATTGGGCGGTAATTTGATGGTAACGACTTGTCCCCTGCTTTAAAAATAGGAATTACATTAGCCATCTTCCACGTATCCGGCACTACACCTGTTTGAAGAGATAGGTTAAAAATGTTAGTTAAGGGTTCACAGAGTTCTATTTTGCATTCCTTAAGAACCCTTGAAAAAGCTCATCAGGGCCTGGCGATTTATTTTGCTTCAAACGGTCTATCTGTTTGATAACCATTTCGCTAGTGACTGTGATACTACATAATTTATCTTCTTCAGGCCCACTAAAATACCTAATTCTTGGGATATTATTAGTGTCTTCCTGAGTGAAAACCGAGAGAAAATAATTATTAAAAATAGAGCACATTTCATTCTCTTTGTCAGTAAGATACCCATAATTATTTTTAAGGGGACCTATCTTATCTCTAACTTTTGTTCTATACACCTGGAAAAACTTTTGGGTTAGTTTTCGAATCCCTAGCAACTTTAATTTCGTAGTCCCGTTTAGCTTTTCTTATCCCCTTTTAACGTCCCTCTTAATGTCAATATACTGACTCATAAGATGACCCTCACCTCTTTTGATACGCCTATAAATTCCTTTCTTCTGCCCTAAAAGATATTTGAGCCTATTATTCATCCATTTTGGGTCATTTCTATTCGATCTAATTTCTTTATATGGGATAAATGTTATTTGGGCATCATGTATAGTGTTCAGAAAACTGTCATATTGATAGCTCTCTTCATTACCCCAGTCCACAGATGATAAGTGTTCTCTAAGTCCATTGTAATCTGCTAAGCGAAAATCTGGGACCGTTACTGAGTTATTCGTACTATGAAACTTCCATTCAATGCCAAAGGTAATTGATTTGTGGTCGCTTGCGCCGAGTTCCTCTGTAATTTCTAAATTATTAACAAGGGTTTCCTTGTTTGCCAGAACTAAGTCAAGCAGGTTATTTCCCTTGTAGGTTCTGTCACAAACTGCTTCAAAAAACAATCTTGAACTACTTCTAAGAAGTCGTTAGATTCTAAATTCACAGTCAAAAAATCCCAATCAATTTGACTAAAGTTGAAGTCACCCAGAATAACTACGTTATCGTGCATTGTGGCCTTAACAATTTCCTCCCATAGTAGTCTCCCTTGGTCCCTATCTAAGTTTGGGGGACGGTATATCACACCTAAAATCAATTTTTCATGCCCCTCTGAAACTTCTATCCAGACAGACTCTGTATGTGTTATTTCAGACTTTATTCCCTTTTTTATGCAACAGTTCAAGCGATCTCGGGCATACAGTGCCACTCCACCCCCCTTCCCGAAACTTCTGTCTACTTGGAACAATTTAAAACCCTGTATATGACTTTCAGCAGGCATGTCCCTATTTTTCGTATTGAACCACGTCTCAGTTATGGCAAATACATCAATGTTACCTGCACTTGCAACTAATCTCAAATCGTCCACCTTATTCCTAGCACTACGACTATTTGTATAATACACTTTTAAAGACCCTCCTTTCTCTTTACCCTTCCTGGTCCATTCTGTTTTACCACTATACCTATTACTGTCCGTGTTATTGTTAAGATTTTTTATATCAAAGCCTAGATCTATATTTCGACATTCAGTATTTTCCATTTCTAAACCCATACCTCTAACTAATCCTAGTTTAAAGTCCTAACAACACCCTCAACTGAGCTAGCAAGAAAATCCACACCTGCCCTGGATAAGTGAACCCCATCCCTGGCATACATGTCATTTCGGCCATAGAAGTGGTCCCAGTTGCAAATGAATGGTACTGCATTATCCTTACAGTGTTTGTCCAGCCAGCAATTGACACCAATTGCCCTGGACAGCCATTCATCTCCAACTCCTCTCCTTGGCAAAATACCACATATGACAGGGTTCCCACCCTTCTTCCTAATTATGTCTATTGCTGACCTATACCTGCTAGTCAGGTCCTCACTAATACGTCTGCCAACATCGTTGCCTCCAGCACTGAGACAGATAATAATGTGCAATTCCCACTCAAATCCAACCCCTTTCACTCATGAATTTATCCAACCTAAATTTAAAACTACCCAAGGTCCTTGCTTCAATAACCCTACTAGGCAGACTGTTCCACTCATCAACTACCCTATTTCCAAACCAATACTTTCCTATATCCTTTCTAAATCTAAACTTATCTAACTTGAATCCATTATTGCGGGTTCTCTCTTAGAGAGATACCCTCAAGACCTTATTTATATCCCCTTTGTTAATACCCATTTTCCACTTGTATACCTCGATCATGTCTCCCCTCATTCTACGTCTTACAAGTGAATGTAATTTAAGGGTCTTCAATCTTTCTTCGTAAGGAAGATTTCTAATGCTATGTATTAATTTAGTCATTCTACGCTGAATGTTTTCTAACGAATTTATGTCCATTCTGTAATATGGAGACCAGAACTGAGCTGCGTAATCTAGGTGAGGCCTTACTAATGATGTATAAAGCTGTTATATAACCTCTGGACTTCTGTTGCTAACACTTCTTGATATAAATCCCAGTAATCTATTTGCCTTATTACGTACGCTTAGGCATTGCTGTCTTGGTTTAAGGTTGCTGCTTACCATCACCCCAAGTCCTTCTCGAATCTGTATGGATAAGTTCTACGTTATTTAACTTATAAGTGCTTGGGTTATGGACACTCCGAGCTTTAGAACTTTGCATTTATCTACATTGAACTGCATCTGCCATTTTGCTGACCAGGAATTGAGTTTGTCTAAATCCTCCTGTAGTTCACTGACATCTACGTCTGCACCGATTATCCTACCTATCTTCGTGTCATCAGCGAATTTGCTCATATCACTAGAAATTCCCTCGTCAAGGTCATTTATATATATTATAAACAACAACGGGCCCAAAACCGATCCCTGAGGAACGCCACTTGTTACAGATCCCCACTCCGATTTAACCCCATTTATGCACACCCTCTGCTTCCTATCGGTGAGCCATGACTCGATCCATGACAACACTTTTTCCCCAATGCCATGAGCAGCCACTTTCTTTAACAGTCTCTGATGTGGTACTCTATCAAAAGCCTTACTAAAATCCAAATAAACAATATCGAATTCTTTATCATTATCAACTGCCTCAAAAGCCTTACTGAAAAAAGTTAATAAATTAGTTAGGCAGGAACGGCCCCTGGTGAATCCATGCTGAGTATCATTAATCAAATTATGCCTATCGAGATGGCTTCTTATGTTATCAGCTATAATCGACTCTAGTAATTTGCCTACAATTGATGTTAGACTTATTGGGCGGTAATTTGATGGTAACGACTTGTCCTCTGCTTTAAAAATAGGAATTACATTAGCCATCTTCCATGTATCCGGCACTACACCTGTTTGAAGAGATAGGTTAAAAATGTTAGTTAAGGGTTCACAGAGTTCTATTTTGCATTCCTTAAGAACCCTTGAAAAAAGCTCATCGGGGCCTGGCGATTTATTTTGCTTCAAACGGTCTATCTGTTTGATAACCATTTCCCTAGTGACTGTGATACTACATAATTTATCTTCTTCAAGCCCACTAAAATACCTAATTCTTGGGTTATTATTAGTGTCTTCCTGAGAGAAAACCGAGATAAAATAATTATTAAAAATAGAGCACATTTCATTCTATTTGTCAGTTAGATACCCATAATTATTTTTAAGGGGACCTATCTTATCTCTAACTTTTGTTCTATACACCTGGAAACATTTGTTATTCTTTATTCATTGCTATGTTCCAGACTCTGGAACACAAATGTTTCCCAGGCTGAGGGACTGACAGCCTCAAAACTGCTGAAGAAACACACTGAAGAAACCTACTGTGTAGGCAACGTATCTTACTTATAAACTTGCCAATATTGTATATCATTATCAGATTCTCTTCTACACTTTAAAAGTGTCTCATAACCTAACTCTCTTACCATCCTCTTTAACACATCATTCCACGAATCACTCCATTTCCCACTTGCACTCAACCTCCTCTACTTATAAACTACTGGTGCTGACTACCACAATAGTCTTAAAAAAGAAACATGGAACGGATGAAGTTTGAACCCATGGCGAGTTGGTTTTTAGGAGTCTAGCAGGTTTAGGTCAGCAATAGACATAATTAGGAAGAAGGGTGGGAACCCTGTCATATGTGGTATTTTGCCAAGGAGAGGAGTTGGAAATGAATGGCTGTCCAGGGCAATTGGTGTCAATTGCTGGCTGGACAAATACTGTAAGGAAAATGCAGTAACATTCATTGACAACTGGGACCTCTTCTATGGCGGAAATGACATGTATGCCAGGGATGGGGTTCACTTATCCAGGTCTGGGGTGGGGGCACTGGCAACTGCAGTGGAGGGAGCTGTTAGGGCTTTAAACTAGAAATAGTTAGTGGTATGGGTTTTGAGGGGAAAACAGTGAAGTCCCAGTGTAGTAATATTATAAGTTCTAGGAGAACTAGTAATAAGCAGAATAAGGTGGATAGTGGAAAGCTAGGGACACTAGATGACAAGGACAGTAATAGGTATAGTGGAAAAACAGAAATGAGCAGGAAGGGTAAAGAGAAAGGAGGGTCTTTAAATATATATTACACCAATAGTCGTAGTGCTAGTTGTTGTTGTTGTATGTTCGCCGGTACCTCCGGCCCGGGTCTTCTCCAAATGGTGACCCGGCAGTAGTGCTAGGAATAAGATGGACGAGTTGAGATTAGTTGCTAGTGCGGGTAATATTGATGTTTTTGCAATAACTGAGACATGGTTTAATATGAAAAATCGGGACTTGCCTGCCGAATGTCACATTCAGGGTTTTAAATTGTTCCAAGTAGAAAGATATATCAGGAAGGGGGGTGGGGTGGCACTCTATGTTCGTGATCATTTAAATTGTTGCATAAAAACGGGTATAAAGTCTGAAATAACACATACAGAGTCTGTCTGGATAGAATTTTCAGATGGGTGTGAAAAATTGATTTTAGGCGTGATTTACCGTCCTCCAAACTTAGATAGGGAACAAGGGAGATTACTTTGGGAGGAAATTGTTAAGGCCACAAGGCACGATAACATAGTAATTTTAGGGGACTTTATCTTTAGTCAGATTAATCGGAATTTCTTGACAGGGAATTTAGAATCTAACGACTTTTTAGAAGTAGTTCAGGATTGCTTTTTGAAGCAGTTTGTAACAGAACCTACAAGGGGAAATAACCTACTTGACTTGGTTCTGGCAAGCAAGGAAACCCTTGTTAATAATTTAGAAATTACAGAGGAACTCGGCTCAAGCGACCACAAGTCAATTACCTTTAGCATTGAATGGATGTATAAAGAAATTAGATCAAGTAGAAATGACCCAAAATAGATTAATAATAGGCTCAAGTATCTTTTAGGGCAGAATAAAGGAATTAATAGGCGCATAAAAAGAGGTGAGGGTCATCTTATAAATCAGTATACTGACATTAAGAGGGACGTTAAAAAGGGGATAAGAAAAGCTAAACGGGACTATGAAATTAAAGTTGCTAGGGATTCAAAAACTAACCCAAAAAGTTTTTTCCAGGTTTATAGAACAAAAGTTAGGGATAAGATAGGTCCCCTTAAAAATAACTTTGGACATCTTACTGACAAGGAGAATGATATGTGCTCTATTTTTAATAATTATTTTCTCTCGGTTTTCACACAGGAATACACTAATAATATCCCAGTAATAAATTTTTACAGAGGCCCAGAAGAAGATAAATTATGTAATATCACAGTCACTAGCGAAATAGTTATGAAACAACTAGACCGACTGAAACAAAATAAATCGCCGGGTCCTGATGAGCTTTTTGCAAGGGTTCTTAAGGAATGCAAAATTGAACTCTGTGAACCATTAATTAACATTTTTAATTTATCTCTTCAAACAGGTGTAGTGTCTGATATGTGGAAAATGGCTAATGTAATTCCCATTTTTAAAGCAGGGGACAAGTCACTACCGACAAATTACCGCCCAATAAACCTGACCTCAATTGTAGGCAAATTACTAGAGTCAATTATAGCTGATATTATTAGAAGCCATCTAGATAACCATAATTTGATTAATGATACTCAGCATGGATTCACGAGGGGCCGTTCCTGCCTATCTAATTTATTAACCTTTTTCAGTAAAGCTTTTGAGGTTGTTGATCATGATAAATAATTTGATATTGTTTATTTAGACTTTAGTAAGGCTTTTGATAGAGTACCGCACCAGAGACTGTTAAAGAAAGTGGCAGCTCATGGCATTGGGGAAAAAGTGCTGTCATGGATCGAGTCATGGCTCACCAATAGGAAGCAGAGAGTGTGCATAAATGGGGTTAAATCCGAATGGGGACTTGTAACAAGTGGTGTTCCACAGGGATCAGTCTTAGGCCCGTTGTTATTTATAATATATATCAATGACCTTGACGAGGGAATTACTAGTGATATGAGCAAATTCGCCGACGACACGAAGATAGGTAGGATAATTGATTCAAACATAGATGTCATAGAACTTCAGGAAGATTTAGACAAACTTAACTCAGTGAAGACGTGTCTTGTGTGCTCTCTGTGAATCTGAAAAAGATGTCCTCTCTTGAGCTACTCTACCGGCAGCTGAAGAAAGAACTGAGGGTAGCTAAGCTTGAGATACAGCGACTGACTGAGGAAAACAAGAGGATTCGTAGTAATCCTCCTGTTGAGAATCCTCAAGCCAAGAAAGGAACCTGGACAGTGGCCGGAATGCATGGAACAAAGTTAAAGATCAAGAGGATGGATGGAGAGGTAGAATTAACGAAGAACCAGAAACCTGTTGTGGAAACATCGAACCGATTCTCCGTGTTACCCGATGAATGTGAGTCGACTACAGGGAACATCACGAACGACACCAAGGAAGGTAAGAACATTGTTCTTGTTGGGGATAGTCAAATTAGGTATATGGATAGGGCCTTCTGCTTGAAAGAGAGAAGTAGGAGACAGAGGGTTTGCTTTCCTGGGGCTGGGATGGAGGATATTGTTAGCCGTCTGGACGACATCATGAGAGGTAATGGGAGCAATCCTATTATCTGTCTCAGTGCTGGAGGCAACGATGTTGGCAGACGTAGGAGTGAGGACCTGACTAGCAGGTATAGGTCAGCAATAGACATAATTAGGAAGAAGGGTGGGAACCCTGTCATATGTGGTATTTTGCCAAGGAGAGGAGTTGGAGATGAATGGCTGTCCAGGGATATTGGTGTCAATTGCTGGCTGGACAAACACTGTAAGGATAATGCAGTACCATTCATTTGCAACTGGGACCACTTCTATGGCCGAAATGACATGTATGCCAGGGATGGGGTTCACTTATCCAGGGCAGGTGTGGATTTTCTTGCTAGCTCAGTTGAGAGTGTTGTTAGGACTTTAAACTAGGATTAGTTAGAGGTATGGGTTTAGAAATGGAAAATACTGAATGTCGAAATATAGATCTAGGCTTTGATATAAAAAATCTTAACAATAACAAGGACAGTAATAGGTATAGTGATAAAACTGAATGGAGCAGGAAGGGTAAAGAGAAAGGAGGGTCTTTAAAAGTGTATTATACAAATAGTCGTAGTGCTAGGAATAAGATGGACGATTTGAGATTAGTTGCAAGTGCAGGTAACATTGATGTATTTGCCATAACTGAGACGTGGTTCAATACGAAAAATAGGGACATGCCTGCTGAATGTCATATACAGGGTTTTAAATTGTTCCAAGTAGACAGAAGTTTCGGGAAGGGGGGTGGAGTGGCACTGTATGTCCGAGAACGCTTGAACTGTTGCATAAAAAGGGAATAAAGTCTGAAATAACACATACAGAGTCTGTCTGGATAGAATTTTCAGAGGGGGATGAAAAATTGATTTTAGGTGTGATATACCGTCCCCCAAACTTAGATAGGGACCAAGGGAGACTACTATGGGAGGAAATTGTTAAGGCCACAATGCACGATAACGTAGTTATTCTGGGTGACTTCAACTTTAGTCAATATTTTCCTATATCCTTTCTAAATCTAAACTTATCCAATTTGAATCCATTATAAGAACATAAGAACATAAGAATGGAGGAACACTGCAGAAGGCCTACTGACCCATACAAGGCAGGTCCTTATCAAAACCACCACTACCTAAGAATTTACTCCTGTACTCACGACACTAATCAAACCCAGCCCCTCACACTCATATATTTGTCCAATCTCTTTTTAAAGCCACCCAAGGTCCTAGCCTCTATCACCCTACTCGTAAGATTGTTCCACGCATCTACAACTCTGTTCGAAAACCAGTACTTGCCTATGTCCTTTCTAAATCTAAATTTATCCAATTTAAATCCGTTATTTCTGGTTCTTACTTGGTTCGATATCCTCAGTATTTTATTAATATCTCCTTTGTTTATGCCCATCATCCACTTGTACACCTCGATGATATCTCCCCTCATTCTACGTCTCTCCAGAGAGTGGAGATTCAATGCTCTAAGTCTATCTTCATACGGGAGATTTCTTATACTGTAAATCATTTTAGTCATTCTTCTTTGTATGTTCTCCAATGAATCTATATCCATCCTGTAGTAAGGAGACCAAAACTGAGCTGCATAATCCAAATGAGGTCTCACTAGTGATGTATAGAGTTGTAAAATAACTTTTGGACTTCTGTTGCTTATACTTCTTGAAATAAATCCTAGTAATCTGTTAGCCTTATTGCGCACACTTAGGCACTGTTGTCTTGGCTTTAGATTTCTGCTTACCATGACTCCCAAGTCTTTTCACATTTTGTATGATCAAGCTCAACTTCACCTAGTTTATAAATTCGAGGGATATTTTCATTACCAACGACTAGCACCTTACACTTGTCCACATTGAACTTCATCTGCCACTTTTCAGACCAAGACATTAATTTATCCAAATCCTCCTGGAGTTCATTGGTATCCTCCTCAGAATGAATTATACGGCCTATTTTTGTATCATCAGCAAATTTACTCATGTCACTTGCAATTCCTTCATCAAGGTCATTTATGTAAATTATGAACAACAATGGGCCCAAAACTGATCCTTGTGGAACGCCACTGGTGACAAATCCCCATTCAGATTTGACCCCATTAATGGAAACTCTCTGCTTTCTATTGGTAAGCCATGCCTCTATCCATGCTAGAACTTTACCTCCTATACCATGAGCTGCCACCTTTCTTAAGAGTCTCTTGTGAGGTACTCTATCGAAGGCCTTACTGAAATCCAAGTAAACTATATCATATTCTTTATCACTGTCTACTGCCTCAAATGTTTTATTGAAAAACGTCAGTAAATTTGTCAGGCAGGAACGACCTCTCGTAAACCCATGCTGAGATTCATTAATCAAATTATGTTCTTCAAGGTGACTTCTGATAATATCAGCTATAATTGATTCTAATAATTTGCCTACTATAGACGTGAGGCTTATTGGACGGTAATTTGATGGACTGGACTTATCCCCTGATTTGAATATAGGAACTACATTAGCTATCTTCCACATATCTGGCACAACACCAGTTAGGATGGACGTGTTAAACACATTCGTTAATGGCTGACTAAGTTCCATCTTGCATTCTTTAAGTACCCTGGAAAACAACTCGTCGGGTCCTGGGGACTTATTTTGCTTCAGTTTATTTATCTGTTTGATAACCATATCCCTCGTGACAGTAATATTAGTTAATTTGAATTCTTCAGGAACTGAATAATAGTTAATTTCTGGAATCTCATTTACGTCTTACATAAGAACATAAGAAAGGAGGAACACTGCAGCAGGCCTGTTGGCCCATACTAGGCAAGTCCTTCACAATCCGTCCCACTAACAGAATATTTGTTCAACCCAATTTTCAATGCTACCCAAGAAATAAGCTTTGACAATTCATAAGAACATAAGAACATAAGAATGGAGGAACACTGCAGAAGGCCTACTGGCCCATACAAGGCAGGTCCTTATCAAAACCACCACTACCTAAGAATTTATTCCCGTACTCACGACACAAATCAGACCCAGCCCCTCCCACTCATATATTTGTCCAATCTCTTTTTAAAGCCACCCAAGGTCCTAGCCTCTATCACAGTACTCGGAAGATTGTTCCACGCATCTACAACTCTGTTCGAAAACCAGTACTTGCCTATGTCCTTTCTAAATCTAAATTTATCCAATTTAAATCCGTTATTTCTGGTTCTTACTTGGTTCGATATCCTCAGTATTTTATTAATATCTCCTTTGTTAATACCCATTTTCCACTTGTATACCTCGATCATGTCTCCCCTCATTCTACGTCTTACAAGTGAATGTAATTTTAGGGTCTTCAATCTTTCTTCGTAAGGAAGATTTCTAATGCTATGTATTAATTTAGTCATTCTACGCTGAATGTTTTCTAACGAATTTATGTCCATTCTGTAATATGGAGACCAGAACTGAGCTGCGTAATCTAGGTGAGGCCTTACTAATGATGTATAAAGCTGTAATATAACCTCTGGACTTCTGTTGCTAACACTTCTTGATATAAATCCCAGTAATCTATTTGCCTTATTACGTACGCTTAGGCATTGCTGTCTTGGTTTAAGGTTGCTGCTTACCATCACTCCCAAGTCCTTCTCGCAATCTGTATGGCTAAGTTCTACGTTATTTAACTTATAAGTGCTTGGGTTATGGACACTCCCGAGCTTCAGAACCTTGCATTTATCTACATTGAACTGCATCTGCCACTTTTTCTGACCACGAATTAAGTTTGTCTAAATCTTCCTGAAGTTCTATGACATCTATGTTTGAATCAATTATCCTACCTATCTTCGTGTCGTCGGCGAATTTGATCATATCACTAGTAATTCCCTCATCAAGGTCATTGATATATATTATAAATAACAATGGGCCCAAGACTGATCCCTGTGGAACACCACTTGTTACAAGTCCCCATTCGGATTTAACCCCATTTATGCACACTCTCTGCTTCCTATTGGTGAGCCATGACTCGATCCATGACAGCACTTTTCCCCCAATGCCATGAGCTGCCACTTTCTTTAACAGTCTCTGGTGCGGTACTCTATCAAAAGCCTTACTAAAGTCCAAATAAACAATATTGAATTCTTTATCGTGATCAACAGCCTCAAAAGCTTTACTGAAGAAGGTTAATAAATTAGATAGGCAGGAACGGCCCCTCGTGAATCCATGCTGGGTATCATTAATCAAATTATGGTTATCTAGATGGCTTCTAATAATATCAGCTATAATTGACTCTAGTAATTTGCCTACAATTGAGGTCAGGCTTAATTCTACCCACTCATGCGCGAATCCCACTCAAATCCAACCCCTCTCACTCATGAATTTATCCAACCTAAATTTGAAACTACCCAAGGTCCTAGCTTCAATAACCCTACTAGGCAGACTGTTCCACTCATCAACTACCCTATTTCCAAACCAATACTTTCCTATATCCTTTCTAAATCTAAACTTATCTAACTTGAATCCATTATTGCGGGTTCTCTCTTGGAGAGATATCCTCAAGACCTTATTTATATCCCCTTTGTTAATACCCATTTTCCACTTGTATACCTCGATCATGTCTCCCCTCATTCTACGTCTTACAAGTGAATGTAATTTTAGGGTCTTCAATCTTTCTTCGTAAGGAAGATTTCTAATGCTATGTATTAATTTAGTCATTCTACGCTGAATGTTTTCTAACGAATTTATGTCCATTCTGTAATATGGAGACCAGAACTGAGCTGCGTAATCTAGGTGAGGCCTTACTAATGATGTATAAAGCTGTAATATAACCTCTGGACTTCTGTTGCTAACACTTCTTGATATAAATCCCAGTAATCTATTTGCCTTATTACGTACGCTTAGGCATTGCTGTCTTGGTTTAAGGTTGCTGCTTACCATCACCCCCAAGTCCTTCTCGCAATCTGTATGGCTAAGTTCTACGTTATTTAACTTATAAGTGCTTGGGTTATGGACACTCCCGAGCTTCAGAACCTTGCATTTATCTACATTGAACTGCATCTGCCACTTTTCTGACCACGAATTAAGTTTGTCTAAATCTTCCTGAAGTTCTATGACATCTATGTTTGAATCAATTATCCTACCTATCTTCGTGTCGTCGGCGAATTTGCTCATATCACTAGTAATTCCCTCATCAAGGTCATTGATATATATTATAAATAACAATGGGCCTAAGACTGATCCCTGTGGAACACCACTTGTTACAAGTCCCCATTCGGATTTAACCCCATTTATGCACACTCTCTGCTTCCTATTGGTGAGCCATGACTCGATCCATGACAGCACTTTTCCCCAATGCCATGAGCTGCCACTTTCTTTAACAGTCTCTGGTGCGGTACTCTATCAAAAGCCTTACTAAAGTCTAAATATACAATATCGAATTCTTTATCGTGATCAACAGCCTCAAAAGCTTTACTGAAGAAGGTTAATAAATTAGATAGGCAGGAACGGCCCTCGTGAATCCATGCTGGGTATCATTAATCAAATTATGGTTATCTAGATGGCTTCTAATAATATCAGCTATAATTGACTCTAGTAATTTGCCTACAATTGAGGTCAGGCTTATTGGGCGGTAGTTTGACGGTAGTGACTTGTCCCCTGCTTTAAAAATAGGAATTACATTAGCTATCTTCCACATATCAGACACTACACCTGTTTGAAGAGATAAATTAAAAATGTTAGATATTGGTTCACAGAGTTCCATTTGCATTCCTTAAGAACCCTTGCAAAAAGCTCATCAGGACCCGGCGATTTATTTTGTTTCAGTCGGTCCAGCTGTTTCATAATCATTTCGATAGTGACTGTGATATTACATAATTTATCTTCTTCTGGGCCTCTGTAAAAATTAATTACTGGGATATTATTAATGTCTTCCTGTGTGAAAACCGAGAGAAAATAATTATTAAAAATAGAGCACATATCATTCTCCTTGTCAGTAAGATGCCCAAAGTTATTTTTAAGGGGATCTATCTTATCCCTAACTTTTGTTCTATAAACCTGGAAAAACTTTTTGGGTTAGTTTTTGAATCCCTAGCAACTTTAATTTCATAGTCCCGTTTAGCTTTTCTTATTCCCTTTTAACGTCCCCCTTAATGTCAGTATACTGATTTATAAGATGACCCTCACCTCTTTTTAGGCGCCTATAAATTCCTTTCTTCTGCCCTAAAAGATATTTGAGCCTATTATTCATCCATTTTGGGTCATTTCTACTTGATCTAATTTCTTTATACGGGATAAATGTTCTTTGGGCAGCCTGTATAGTGTTAAGAAAACTGTCATATTGATACCTCTCTTCTTCACCCCAGTCCACAGTTGATAAGTGTTCTCTAAGTCCATTATAATCTGCTAAGCGAAAATCTGGGACCATTACTGAATTATCCCTACTATCATACATCCATTCAATGCTAAAGGTAATTGACTTGTGGTCGCTTGAGCCGAGTTCCTCTGTAATTTCTAAATTATTAACAAGGGTTTCCTTGCTTGCCAGAACCAAGTCAAGTAGGTTATTTCCCTTGTAGGTTCTGTTACAAACTGCTTCAAAAGACTGACAAAAATAGTCATTAAATAGAGAACACATTTCCAGTTCGTTATCCGTCAGCTGTCCATTCCCAATTTTCAGAGGTCCTACCTTTTCCCTCACCTTCGTCCTGTACACTTGAAAGAACCCTTTTGATTAGTCTTTGATTCATTAGCAACCTTAATCTCATAGTCACGTTTAGCCTTTCTAATCCCTTTTTACTTCTCTTTTCAACTGAACATATTGGTCAATAAGGTTAACATCTCCTCTTTTGATGCGCCTATAAATTCCTCTTTTCTCCCTAATAGATGTTTTAGCCTCCTGTTAATCCATTTGGGATCGTTATTATTTGACCTAAATTCTCTCTGGGGAATAAACATACTCTGTGCACGTTGTACATTATTAAGAAAAAAATCATAAACGCAGATCCCATCGTAATCGTTAGCTAGATTACCCCAGTCGAGATTAGACAGGTGTTCCCTAAGTCCAATATAATCGGCAGAACGAAAATCAGGAACTTTTACCGTATTATCCCTATTCTCGTACTCCCATGTAATATTAAAGGTAATGGATTTGTGATCACTAGCTCCAAGCTCTTCAGTGATCTCCAGATTATTTACAAGAGTTTCTTTATTTGACAAGACTAGGTCGAGCAAATTATTACCTCTGGTAGGCTCCGTCACACACTGCTTCAGAAAACAGTCCTGAACTACTTCCATAAAGTCACTGGACTCCAGATTACCGGTCAAAGAAGTCCAGTCAATTTGACTAAAGTTAAAATCCCCTACTATCACTACGTTATTGTGCCTAGAAGCCCTAACAATTTCGTCCCAAAGAAGTCTCCCTCTATCGTGATCCAAGCCTGGAGGTCGGTATATTACACCTAGAATCAGTTTTTCTTGACCTTCTAGAAACTCTACCCAAACAGATTCTGTTAATGATCCATCTATTTTTATGCCTGTTTTTATGCAGCAATTTATATTTTCTCGTACATACAATGCAACTCCCCCCTTTCCCATTATATCTATCTACATGGAACAACTTAAACCCCTGAATATGACACTCAGCAATCATATCCCGACTCTTGGTATTATACCATGTTTCAGTTATTGCAATGACATCAAAGTTCCCAGCACATGCTACCAAACGTAATTCGTTAATTTTATTTCTGGCGCTTCGACAGTTAGTATAAAATACATTGATATGTATCTTCTTGTGAACCTTTTTCAGCTTTTGTTTTACACAATTTCTGTTACTATCATTACCCTGTGTCACTCGATTACTGTTATTGTTATGATTTATGATATCAAAGCCTGAATCAATATTTTGGCCCTCATTATTTACCATTCCTAAACCCATACCTCTAACTAATCCTAGTTTAAAGCCCTAACAACATCCTCAACTGAGCTAGGAGAAATCCTACACCTTCCCTGGATAAGTGAACCCCATCCCTGGCATACATGTCATTTCGGCCATAGAAGTGGTCCCAGTTGTCAATGAATGGGACTGCATTATCCTTACAGTGTTTGTCCAGCCAGCAATTTATACCAATCGCTCTGGACAGCCATTCATTCAACACCCTTCTTGGCAAATGCCACATATAACAGGGTCTCCTTCTTCCTAATGATGTCATGCTGCCTATACCACTAACTAATCCACTTACGCTGGATACATATTGTCAGCACTGAGGCAGATAAGGATTGATCATTACCTAGGTCAGCGGCAACAATCTTCCATAGCCCAGAAAGCAAATCTGTCTTACCCTATCTGTAAGGAAGGCCTATCATTATCAACTGTCAAAAGTACCTCTGGTAAGTTCGTGACTAGTAGAGTGGAGAACAGAATAGGCAGAATAAGGTTAGTGAAAGCTAGTGACACTAGATGACAAGGACAGTAATAGGTATATGGAAAAACAGAGATGAGCAGGAAGGGTAAAGAGAAAGGAGGGTCTCTAAATATATATTACACCAATAGTCGTAGTGCTAGGAATAAGATGGACGAGTTGAGATTAGTTGCAAGTACGGGTAATATTGATGTTTTTGCAATAACTGAGACATGGTTTAATATGAAAAATCGGGACTTGCCTGCCGAATGTCACATTCAGGGTTTTAAATTGTTCCAAGTAGACAGAAGTATCGGGAAAGGGGTGGGTGGCACTCTATGTCCGTGATCATTTAAATTGTTGCATAAAAACGGGTATAAAGTCTGAATTAACACATACAGAGTCTGTCTGGATAGAATTTTCAGAGGGGTGTGAAAAATTGATTTTAGGCGTGATTTACCGTCCTCCAAACTTAGATAGGGAACAAGGGAGACTACTTTGGGAGGAAATTGTTAAGGCCACAAGACACGATAACGTAGTAATTCTAGGGACTTTAACTTTAGTCAGATTGATTGGAATTTCATGACAGGGAATTTAGAATCTAACGACTTTTAGAAGTAGTTCAGGATTGCTTTTTGAAGCAGTTTGTAACAGAACCTACAAGGGGAAATAACCTACTTGACTTGGTTCTGGCAAGCAAGGAAACCCTTGTTAATAATTTAGAAATTACAGAGGAACTCGGCTCAAGCGACCACAAGTCAATTACCTTTAGCATTGAATGGATGTATGATAGTAGGGATAATTCAGTAATGGTCCCAGATTTTCGCTTAGCAGATTATAATGGACTTAGAGAACACTTATCAACTGTGGACTGGGGTGAAGAAGAGAGGTATCAATATGACAGTTTTCTTAACACTATACAGGCTGCCCAAAGAACATTTATCCCGTATAAAGAAATTAGATCAAGTAGAAATGACCCAAAATGGATGAATAATAGGCTCAAATATCTTTTAGGGCAGAAGAAAGGAATTTATAGGCGCATAAAAAGAGGTGAGGGTCATCTTATAAATCAGTATACTGACATTAAGAGGGACGTTAAAAGGGAATAAGAAAAGCTAAACGGGACTATGAAATTAAAGTTGCTAGGGATTCAAAACTAACCCAAAAGTTTTTTCCAGGTTTATAGAACAAAAGTTAGGGATAAGATAGGTCCCCTTAAAAATAACTTTGGGCATCTTACTGACAAGGAGAATGATATGTGCTCTATTTTTAATAATTATTTTCTCTCGGTTTTCACACAGGAAGACATTAATAATATCCCAGTAATTAATTTTTACAGAGGCCCAGAAGAAGATAAATTATGTAATATCACAGTCACTAGCGAAATGATTATGAAACAGCTGGACCGACTGAAACAAAATAAATCGCCGGGTCCTGATGAGCTTTTGCAAGGGTTCTTAAGGAATGCAAAATGGAACTCTGTGAACCAATATCTAACATTTTTAATTTATCTCTTCAAACAGGTGTAGTGTCTGATATGTGGAAGATGGCTAATGTAATTCCTATTTTTAAAGCAGGGGACAAGTCACTACCGTCAAACTACCGCCCAATAAGCCTGACCTCAATTGTAGGCAAATTACTAGAGTCAATTATAGCTGATATTATTAGAAGCCATCTAGATAACCATAATTTGATTAATGATACCAGCATGGATTCACGAGGGCCGTTCCTGCCTATCTAATTTATTAACCTTCTTCAGTAAAGCTTTTGAGGCTGTTGATCACGATAAAGAATTCGATATTGTTTATTTAGACTTTAGTAAGGCTTTTGATAGAGTACCGCACCAGAGACTGTTAAAGAAAGTGGCAGCTCATGGCATTGGGGAAAAGTGCTGTCATGGATCGAGTCATGGCTCACCTATAGGAAGCAGAGAGTGTGCATAAATGGGGTTAAATCCGAATGGGGACTTGTAACAAGTGGTGTTCCACAGGGATCAGTCTTAGGCCCATTGTTATTTATAATATATATCAATGACCTTGATGAGGAATTACTAGTGATATGAGCAAATTCGCCGACGACACGAAGATAGGTAGGATAGTGATTCAAACATAGATGTCATAGAACTTCAGGAAGATTTAGACAAACTTAATTCGTGGTCAGAAAAGTGGCAGATGCAGTTCAATGTAGATAAATGCAAGGTTCTGAAGCTCAGGAGTGTCCATAACCCAAGCACTTATAAGTTAAATAACGTAGAACTTAGCCATACAGATTGCGAGAAGGACTTGGGGGTGATGGTAAACAGCAACCTTAAACCAAGACAGCAATGCCTAAGCGTACGTAATAAGGCAAATAGATTACTGGGATTTATATCAAGAAGTGTTAGCAACAGAAGTCCAGAGTTATATTACAGCTTTATACATCATTAGTAGGCCTCACCTAGATTACGCAGCTCAGTTCTGGTCTCCATATTACAGAATGGACATAAATTCGTTAGAAAACATTCAGCGTAGAATGACTAAATTAATACATAGCATTAGAAATCTTCCTTACGAAGAAAGATTGAAGACCCTAAAATTACATTCACTTGTAAGACGTAGAATGAGGGAGACATGATCGAGGTATACAAGTGGAAAATGGGTATTAACAAAGGGGATATAAATAAGGTCTTGAGGATATCTCTCCAAGAGAGAACCCGCAATAATGGATTCAAGTTAGATAAGTTTAGATTTAGAAAGGATATAGGAAAGTATTGGTCTGAAAATTGGGAATGGACAGCTGACGGATAACGAACTGGAAATGTGTTCTCTATTTAATGACTATTTTTTGTCAGTCTTTACACAAGAAGACGTAAATGAGATTCAGAAATTAACAATTATTCAGTTCTGAAGAATTCAAATTAACTAATATTACTGTACTGAGGATATGGTTATCAAACAAATAGATAAACTGAAGCAAAATAAGTCCCCTGGACCCGACGAGTTGTTTTCCAGGGTACTTAAAGAATGCAAAATGGAACTTAGTCAGCCATTAACGAATGTGTTTAATACGTCCATCCTAACTGGTGTTGTGCCAGAGATGTGGAAGATAGCTAATGTAGTTCCTATATTCAAATCAGGGGATAAGTCCATTCCATCAAATTACCGTCCAATAAGCCTCACGTCTATAGTAGGCAAATTATTAGAATCAATTATAGCTGATATTATCAGAAGTCACCTTGAAGAACATAATTTGATTAATGAATCTCAGCATGGGTTTACGAGAGGTCGTTCCTGCCTGACAAATTTACTGACGTTTTCAATAAAACATTTGAGGCAGTAGACAGTGATAAAGAATATGATATAGTTTACTTGGATTTCAGTAAGGCCTTCGATAGAGTACCTCACAAGAGACTCTTAAGAAGGTGGCAGCTCATGGTATAGGAGGTAAAGTTCTAGCATGGATAGAGGCATGGCTTACCAATAGAAAGCAGAAGTTTCCATTAATGGGGTCAAATCTGAATGGGGATTTGTCACTAGTGGCGTTCCACAAGGATCAGTTTTGGGCCCATTATTGTTCATAATTTACATAATGACCTTGATGAAGGAATTTCAAGTGACATGAGTAAATTTGCTGATGATACAAAAATAGGCCGTATAATTCATTCTGAGGAGGATACCAGTGAACTCCAGGAGGATTTGGATAAATTAATGTCTTGGTCTGAAAAGTGGCAGATGAAGTTCAATGTGGACAAGTGTAAGGTGCTAGTCGTTGGTAATGAAAATATCCCTCGAATTTATAAACTAGGTGAAGTTGAGCTTGATCATACAGAATGTGAAAAAGACTTGAGAGTCATGGTAAGCAGAAATATAAAGCCAAGACAACAGTGCCTAAGTGTGCGCAATAAGGCTAACAGATTACTAGGATTTATTTCAAGAAGTATAAGCAACAGAAGTCCAAAAGTTATTTTACAGCTCTATACATCACTAGTGAGACCTCATTTGGATTATGCAGCTCAGTTTTGGTCTCCTTACTACAGGATGGATATAGATTCATTGGAGAACATACAAGAAGAATGACTAAAATGATTTACAGTATAAGAAATCTCCCGTATGAAGATAGACTTAGAGCATTGAATCTCCACTCTCTGGAGAGACGTAGAATGAGGAGATATCATCGAGGTGTACAAGTGGATGATGGGCATAAACAAAGGAGATATTAATAAAATACTGAGGATATCGAACCAAGTAAGAACCAGAAATAACGGATTTAAATTGGATAAATTTAGATTTAGAAAGGACATAGGCAAGTACTGGTTTTCGAACAGAGTTGTAGATGCGTGGAACAATCTTCCGAGTAGGGTGATAGAGGCTAGGACCTTGGGTGGCTTTAAAAGAGATTGGACAAATATATGAGTGGGAGGGCTGGGTTTGATTAGTGTCGTGAGTACAGGAGTAAATTCTTAGGTAGTGGTGGTTTTGATAAGGACCTGCCTTGTATGGGCCAGTAGGCCTTCTGCAGTGTTCCTCCATTCTTATGTTCTTAAAGTATTGGTTTGAAATAGGTAGTATGAGTGGAACAGTCTGCCTAGTAGGGTTATTGAAGCTAGGACCTTGGGTAGTTTCAAATTTAGGTTGGATAAATTCATGAGTGAGAGGGGTTGGATTTGAGTGGGACTCGCGCATGAGTGGGTAGAATTGTCAAAGCTTATTTCTTGGGTAGCATTGAAAATTGGGTTGAGCAAATATTCTGTTAGTGGGACGGATTGTGAAGGACCTGCCTAGTATGGGCCAACAGGCCTGCTGCAGTGTTCCTCCTTTCTTATGTTCTTATGTACAACTGCAACCCAGAGGTCACTTCTCGTTCAAACCGGATAAGGATAGATGTTAAGGTAATAGGCGTTGTCTGGGTAATATGCTGACAAGATTACTATCTTATACCGAGTTGAAATCTCTCAGTAGGGCGCTGTGTGGTAGGGAGAGAGAGAGAGAGGAAGAGAAAGGGGGAGGAGAGAGGATGTGTGTAGAAACAGCAACAGCACTGGCATCACATTACTGATACCCAAGTGATGCATTCTTATTCATGAAATAATAATAGTAGTAGTAGTAATTAGTAATAGTATCTGAAAACCCTTCAGCTGGTACCTTCGTACCACTGGGAAACACTTTGCCGCTGGTTATGAAATGTTTACATTAGACACACTAGACATCTGCGCAGACTCCCATGACTACGCAGGTGACTGCACTCTAACCTTTACATATACAGCAGACATGCCCCCTGCCCTCAGGTTCATCACTCACCAACCTCCTGTTACATCTGCTGACGAAAAAAACCCTCGTGATCGCAAGTGTACACACAAGACAGTGGTAGATGAGGTAAACAGTTCCCCCGTCTTCAAATAAAGACCCTCAGGTGTTGCACATGTGTCTTAATCCCTCATATCTTGACGGTATCGTATTCAATTTTTGTAATACTATTGGCCCATTCTAGGCAGGTTGTATTCCCATTCATTCATTCCTGCTCATGAAGTTGAATAATGACTCTAGTAAAGTTATTCACTTCAACGACACTACTTAGCAGTTTGGTCTGTTCATCTACAACTCTATTGCCAAAACATTCCCATATCCTTTCAAAATTCAAGTTGTTTCAACTTGAAAGTATTATTTCGTGTTCTTTGGAGGAAGTATTTTAGATCTGAAGGTAGGAAAACCTTTATTGTTATGTCGGAGGTACAGTTATTACTAGTTAGTTAGGATAAAACTAATGTTTCTTAGTTTTAAGACGACCCGTCCAGTGGTACTGTACCTGTATTATGGCTGGGACGTTTTAGTCACAAAGTTGTTTGCGAGGATCAGAACTCAGATCCTGTCCCCACCTAGACTACCTTGATCGGCATCCCTGGTTTCTGACTTCATGGTCCTTATCATGTCTTGAAGCTGTGTATCGAGTTTATCCTCTCAATTCAAACAGTTGATTCCTATCAGTCCTATCAATTTTATCTTAAGACTTTTTATGTCGTAATCATATCTTCCCTTGTCCTTCTCTTCTGTAAGGTGGTCAGGTTCAGTTCCTTCAACCCCTCATAGTTCATCAATCTTACTTCTAGTACTAGTCTCGTGCAAACCTGCTAAATAGCTACTGGGATTGGTGTAAGGGTTGATGAAACGGACGTAATATACATGAAGCGTAGAGGCTGGTGGGCGAAATGTGCCACTTTGAAGAACCATGTACAGACTTTTGCAGGTGAAACATTTAAAAAAATAGAATAAGGTACTAGAAAAACGAAGCAAAATGTTAATCATTAAAATAAGGATATAAATCTCCGACAAGTTAATGGATAAACCACATGTAAAACACTGTTATATATTAAAGTTTTTACCTAAAACCATGTAATTACAGTGACATGTGCACACGTGTCAATCTTGATAAAAAAAACATTGGTGACGGTCAGAGGGAAATTACTAGAGAGAGAGAGCGAGAGAGTCGTTATAAATCATCAGATTACCACTGCCGTTTTGTTGGGGCATGCCAGCATTACCTTGCATGTGCAGCTAGTTGCCCCAAGGCAGCGTACACAGGGATCTGAGATAGTGGCCATTTTATTAGGTACACCTGTGCACCTGCTTGTTAATGCAAATATCTAGTCAGCCAATCACGTGGCAGCATCTCAGTGCTTAAACGCATGCAGATATGGTCAAGAGGGTTCAGTTGTTGTTCAGACTGAACATCAGAATGGGGAAGAAATGTGATCTAAGTGACTTTGAACTTGACTAAAGAATGATTTTTGGTGCCAGACGGTGTATGAGTATCGCAGAAACTGCTGATCTCCTGGGATTTTCACACACAACAGTCTTTAGAATTTACAAAGAATGGTGTGGAAAAAAAAAACATCCAGTGAGCGGCAGTTCTGTTGGCGAAAATGTCTTGATAACGAAAGATATCACAGGAAAATGGCCAGACTGGTTCAAACTGATAGAAAGGTGACAGCAACTCAAATAACCATGCTTTACAACAGTGGTATGCAGAATACCATCTCTGAACGCACAACACGTCGAACCTTGAAGTGGACGGATTACAACAGCAGATCACACCAGGTTTCCATTCCTGTCAGCTAAAAACAAGAAACTGAGGCTACAGTGGGCACAGGCTCAACAAAACTGGACAGTTGAAGATTGCAAAAAAATCGCCTAGTCTGACGAATCTCAATTTCTTCTGCGACATGCAGATTGTAGTGTCAGAATTTGGCATAAACCTTTGGGATATGGTAGAACAGGAGATTCACAGCATAATTATGCAACCGACAAATCTACAGTACCTGCGTGGTGCTATCATGTCAACATGGACCAACTTCTCTAAGGAATGTGTTCAGCACCTTGTTGAATCTGAATTCAGGCTGTTCTGGGGATAATTGTGGGCCCTACCCAGTACTAGAATGCTGTACCTAATAAAGTGACTACTGAGTGTAGGTTTAGTAGGTACATGAGTGGGTGGGACCTGCTTAGCATGGGTCAGTGCTTTTACCAGTGTTCCATTATTTTTGCATCCCTGTGTTCTGGTTATTGTTTTTATTAGTATAAAGAATTTATAGGAGCAAGTATTTATTGTTACGTCTTTATTAAGATTTATGGGACACATTTAAGGATCTCAGGGAGAAAAGAGGAATTTATAGGCGCATCAAAAGAGGAGATGTTAACCTTATTGACCAATATGTTCAGTTGAAAAGAGAAGTAAAAAAGGGGATTAGAAAGGCTAAACGTGACTATGAGATTAAGGTTGCTAATGAATCAAAGACTAATCCAAAAGGGTTCTTTCAAGTGTACAGGACGAAGGTGAGGGAAAAGGTAGGACCTCTGAAAATTGGGAATGGACAGCTGACGGATAACGAACTGGAAATGTGTTCTCTATTTAATGACTATTTTTTGTCAGTCTTTACACAAGAAGACGTAAATGAGATTCCAGAAATTAACAATTATTCAGTTCCTGAAGAATTCAAATTAACTAATATTACTGTCACGAGGGACATGGTTATCAAACAGATAGATAAACTGAAGCAAAATAAGTCCCCGGGACCCGACGAGTTGTTTTCCAGGGTACTTAAAGAATGCAAAATGGAACTTAGTCAGCCATTAACGAATGTGTTTAATACGTCCATCCTAACTGGTGTTGTGCCAGAGATGTGGAAGATAGCTAATGTAGTTCCTATATTCAAATCAGGGATAAGTCCATTCCATCAAATTACCGTCCAATAAGCCTCACGTCTATAGTAGGCAAATTATTAGAATCAATTATAGCTGATATTATCAGAAGTCACCTTGAAGAACATAATTTGATTAATGAATCTCAGCATGGGTTTACGAGAGGTCGTTCCTGCCTGACAAATTTACTGACGTTTTTCAATAAAACATTTGAGGCAGTAGACAGTGATAAAGAATATGATATAGTTTACTTGGATTTCAGTAAGGCCTTCGATAGAGTACCTCACAAGAGACTCTTAAGAAAGGTGGCAGCTCATGGTATAGGAGGTAAAGTTCTAGCATGGATAGAGGCATGGCTTACCAATAGAAAGCAGAGAGTTTCCATTAATGGGGTCAAATCTGAATGGGGATTTGTCACTAGTGGCGTTCCACAAGGATCAGTTTTGGGCCCATTGTTGTTCATAATTTACATTAATGACCTTGATGAAGGAATTGTAAGTGACATGAGTAAATTTGCTGATGATACAAAAATAGGCCGTATAATTCATTCTGAGGAGGATAACAGTGAACTCCAGGAGGATTTGGATAAATTAATGTCTTGGTCTGAAAAGTGGCAGATGAAGTTCAATGTGGACAAGTGTAAGGTGCTTGTCGTTGGTAATGAAAATATCCCTCGAATTTATAAACTAGGTGAAGTTGAGCTTGATCATACAGAATGTGAAAAAGACTTGGGAGTCATGGTAAGCAGAAATCTAAAGCCAAGACAACAGTGCCTAAGTGTGCAATAAGGCTAACAGATTACTAGGATTTATTTCAAGAAGTATAAGCAACAGAAGTCCAAAAGTTATTTTACAGCTCTATACATCACTAGTGAGACCTCATTTGGATTATGCAGCTCAGTTTTGGTCTCCTTACTACAGGATGGATATAGATTCATTGAGAACATACAAAGAAGAATGACTAAAATGATTTACAGTATAAGAAATCTCCGTATGAAGATAGACTTAGAGCGTTGAATCTCCACTCTCTGGAGAGACGTAGAATGAGGGAGATATCATCGAGGTGTACAAGTGGATGATGGGCATAAACAAAGGAGATATTAATAAAATACTGAGGATATCGAACCAAGTAAGAACCAGAAATAACGGATTTAAATTGGATAAATTTAGATTTAGAAAGGACATAGGCAAGTACTGGTTTTCGAACAGAGTTGTAGATGCGTGGAACAATCTTCCGAGTAGGGTGATAGAGGCTAGGACCTTGGGTGGCTTTAAAAAGAGATTGGACAAATATATGAGTGGGAGGGGCTGGGTTTGATTTGTGTCGTGAGTACGGGAATAAATTCTTAGGTAGTGGTGGTTTTGATAAGGACCTGCCTTGTATGGGCCAGTAGGCCTTCTGCAGTGTTCCTCCATTCTTATGTTCTTATGTTCTTATTCTGCCTATTACTAGTTCCCCTAGAATTTATAACATTACTACACTGGGACTTCACTGTTTTCCCCCCAAGAAGTGTTAGCAACAGAAGTCCAGAGGTTATATTACAGCTTTATACATCATTAGTAAGGCCTCACCTAGATTACGCAGCTCAGTTCTGGTCTCCATATTACAGAATGGACATAAATTCGTTAGAAAACATTCAGCGTAGAATGACTAAATTAATACATAGCATTAGAAATCTTCCTTACGAAGAAAGATTGAAGACCCTAAAATTACATTCACTTGTAAGACGTAGAATGAGGGGAGACATGATCGAGGTATACAAGTGGAAAATGGGTATTAACAAAGGGGATATAAATAAGGTCTTGAGGATATCTCTCCAAGAGAGAACCCGCAATAATGGATTCAAGTTAGATAAGTTTAGATTTAGAAAGGATATAGGAAAGTATTGGTTTGGAAATAGGGTAGTTGATGAGTGGAACAGTCTGCCTAGTAGGGTTATTGAAGCTAGGACCTTGGGTGGTTTCGGGTTTAGGTTGGATAAATTCATGAGTGAGAGGGGTTGGATTTGAGTGGGACTCGCGCATGAGTGGGTAGAATTGTCAAAGCTTGTTTCTTGGGTAGCTTTGAATGTTGGGTTGAGCAAATATTCTGTTAGTGGGATGGATTGTGAAGGACCTGCCTAGTATGGGCCAACAGGCCTGCTGCAGTGTTCCTCCTTTCTTATGTTCTTATGTTCTTATGGTTCCAGATTTAGGGAAACCCATTGAAGCTGAAGGCCTACCATTGCCTGAAGGCCTACCATTCCTCAGGCAACAGGCAATGGTTGTCCCGTGGTTCGGTTGGCAGTGCACTCGCTCATACACTTGAGTGCCCATAGTTCGATCCCTGGCACAGGTGTAAACATTGGACATATTTCCTTACACCTGCTGCTCCTGTTCACTTAGCAGTAAGTAGGTACCTGGGTGTTAGTCGACTGTTGTGGATGGTATCCTGGGGGGTGGTAGTATACCTTAGAGAGAGCTGAGGTAGAATAACGTCTTTTAACCTGTAAAATTGATTATGTCAAAAAGGAGACATGCTCAGCGTCATGGCCTGCACCAGGATCGAGTCCCGAGTCTTCAGTTATAAGTCGCAGATGCTACCACTGAGCCAAGAGGCTGTCTTCACCTCCTTTGCTAAGACATTATTATAGGTTCCTGAAGGAACCTATAATAATTGACTTTAGGAGTTCCTTTGCTACTAGAGTTGCTTTGTTCCTTTGCTGTTCATTCCTGGAGCATCATATATGTATATATAATCACGTCAGGTCAAGATTG
>WNWK01019530.1:0-37595 GCA_009830355.1 Cherax destructor
ATACTGAGAAGCTGTCACCGCTCGGAAGTTACAGTCCTTACCTAATATTTTCAATGCTTGAAAATATTCCTCTAAGGATTCACCAATCTGCTGGCGGCGAGTTGCAAGACGATATCGTGCAAAGATTTCATTTGTGGGCTTAATATACTGAGACTTGAGGGCATTGATAGCATCTTCATAGGTATTACACTCAGAAATAACCTCATAGATTTTAGGTGACACAAAGTTGATGAGCAGGCTTAGTTTATCTAGATCTTCCTGAGGAAAGGCTCTCAAGAAGTTTTCGAAAGTCTTAAACCAGTGCTTCCATTCCTGAGCAGCCGTTGATACACTGGGGTCAGAGTCTAGCCTCTCAGGTTTCAGTAAACGCTCCATTTTGCTGTGTAGTCTAGCTCAGAATCGCCACCAGGTAGCCCAGGATATTTGTGTTCAATAAATTGTTGTGATAAAAACACAGGCCTCATTTCTAGGCTTTATTGAACACAAAATCCATGGTACATGTCTGCAACAGAAGAAAATACATCTAATGACTGCTGCTGCAGGACAGGTGATGTAAGGTGCATATGTCCTCAGAAAAGCTATAGCTACTGGCGACATATTTAAGCTTACCATGTAATCTGCATCACGAATGTATTTGTGTAAGAGCGAGACCACACGCCATGCTGGGCCATCGCCGTACTGTTTGTTGTTATTGTTAGGGGCCCCCTGAGGTGGTGCCGTATTGTGTCCTGCTGCGGCTCTCCACAAGAGCGGTATCACTACACAGTCCTCGATGACGCACTGACTTTCTTGGGTTATCCTGGGTGGCTAACCCTCCGGGGTTAAAAATCCGAAGAAAATCTTATCTTACCCGAAATGGTGGTCTGGTGGCTAAAGCTCTCGCTTCACACGGCAAGGGCCTGGGTTCGATTCCCAGCCAGGGCAGAAACATTGGGCGTGTTTCTTTACACCTGTTGTCTATGTTCCCCATCAGTAAAATGGGTACCTGGGTGTTAGTCGACTGGTGTGAGTCGCATCCTAGGACACTGACCTAATCTGCCCGAAATGCTCAGCATAACAAGGGACTTTCTATATAGTAGTATGTCACTGATGTCAGCTAGGCCTGTATACCATGTACATGTACTTGTAGTAAATAAAGATAAAAAAAATAGTGGCTCTCTCAAGAGCCTTATATTGTATTTTATTATATCGGTATTATAATATGATCAAACTCCATATCATTTTGAATGCATAACTACTGTATTTGTATGGCTCTTTATAAATATATGTTTTTAATTGAATCCTATGACTACTATTATCATATTCAGCATTGTTTTTAGGTTAACTCTAATGCTTTTCTTTAATATATACTGAAGTTAAATAATCATCATTTGTCACTGTTGCATGACTAGTAATACTGTGCTTGATACAATAATTGTAAGATAATACGTATATGGATTTGTAATAGTATTTAAATATATGAATCAAGTGAAATTGTATGTGAGTGAAGGTAAAGGAACGTCGGAGAAACAGACTCAAAACATTATCAACCTTCAAGAACATTCCACCAGATTTATTCTCTTCATCCTCAAAAATTATTCTCAAACTAAAACATAATGGTAAGTACAGATTAAAAAAATAAATACACTACTTCCTTCCGTTTTAGTAAATGAATATTTGAAGAATGTGTATGTAAATGTCTTTAGCGTTGTAGTGTTGACTAGTGAGTCAGAAGAGACAACAGTGACACCTTCTCTATAAGTTATTAACTCCTCACAATGGTACGTTCTCATCTATACCTCTCTAACTCTACCTGTGTGTTATTTATCAATGCTCGGGTACATCGGGGATAATAAATGAGCGATGTATTACCGGAGTTTAGTGTAAGATGAAGTTATTGTGTAGGCTGCATGGCAGTGTTGGTGTGGCAGGTCACACCTGCCCACGCCGGCTGTCTTATATACCATACTTGTTATATAACATACCTGCCTTATTTTATAAGAATACAAGAAATGAAGAGCACTGCAGTAGGCCTACTGGCCCATTCATGCTTATCCAACCTATACTTAAAGCTACCCAAAGTTCTTTGCTGCAGTGACGCTGTCTGGGAGTTCCACTTATCTTTGACTAGCTATTAATAAAACAGTACTTTCCGATATTCTTTCAAAATTCAATGCTGCAAGTCTTGCCTTAGATAGTTTCATCACTATTTATATCCCATTTCTGTCTTCTATGTGTGCACTTCAATCATATCCGCCTTAATTCTACGCCTTTTCAGAGTTCGAGTTTGGTGTATTCAGCCTTATTTTTGTAGAAAATGTTTCTGATACAGGGGATGTACTTTTTTTTATCCTTCTCTGTATTGTTTCAAGTGAATTTAAGTTCATTCTGTAATGTGGAGACCAGATCTGAGCAATATAAACTAAATGAATCCTTACAAGGACCCCAATGTAAATGTCACTTTTCTCTGACTTTTTTTTGGGGTTATCCAAGGTAATTTACATATATATTACTTATGTATGATAATTTGTGTAACTGTATTCATGTGTACCTGTACCTAAATGAACTTACTGGCAGTGTATGGCAGTGTATAACCTGAAGACTTCTATAATCTAGAGTTCTTGACATAAAGCCAAGTATTAAGTGCAACTAATGTGAATTTTTATTGCTACAATGTTTTGCTCTCCAGGAGCTGTTATAAAATGTCACTTTAGTTGCATGTGTATCCTTTACCTAACATAGTCAGTAATTTTACCTTATTGCACTTATGTTCTGCTATGAGCTTCCAGTTTATGATATATTTTGTACAATTATTTGAAATTTAATTAAATTTGAATCAAATCTACCCTTCCCACTCTAAACACTTACCAATGAGTTTACTGTTTTCCTCATAATGTTCACACCTGGCAACTCCCAACACCTGGCTACCTTCCCCACACTTGGCTACCTCCCTTCCCAAATTTGGTTGCCTCCTTCCCAATACCTGGATGCTCCCCTCCCCACACCTGGATACTCCTTTCTCTCATGTCTGGCAGCCTCCCCCCCACTCCTGGTTACTCCCCTTCCCCACAAATGGCTACTCCCCTCCCCCACTCCTGGCTACTCCCCTCCCCCACTCCTGGCTACTCCCTCCCCCACTCCTGGCTACTCCCTCCCCCACTCCTGGCTACTCCCCTCCCCCACTCCTGGCCACTGCCCTCCCCCACACCTGGCCACTGCCCTCCCCCACACCTGGCTACTCCCCTCCCATACACCTGGCCACTCCCCTCCTCACACCTGGCCACTCCCCTCCACCACACCTGGCTACCTCTCCCCACACCTGCCACACCCACACCTGTCACATCCGTAGCTGCCACACTCATATATGCCACCCATATCTGCCACACCTGTATCTGCCACATCTGTATCTGACACACCCATATCTGTTTTCCCATGCCAACCACTCCAGCACTAACTCTTCCACACTGACTACTGTATATATAATTTAAGATAAAATCTGGTTGGATGGAACAAAATAGAATGACTTCGAGAATGTATAAATCTGTAGTGAAGGGAAGGCGGGGTAGGGGTCGGCCTAGGAAAGGTTGGAGGGAGGGTGTAAAGGAGGTTTTGTGTGTGAGGGGCTTGGACTTCCAGCAAGCATGCGTGAGCGTATTTGATAGGAGTGAATGGAGACAAATGGTTTTTAATACTTGATGTGCTGTTGGAGTGTGAGCAAATTAACATTTATGAAGGGATTCAGGGAAACCAGCAGGCCGGACTTGAGTCCTGGAGATGGGAAGTACAGTGTCTGCACTCTGAAGGAGGGTTGTTAATGTTGCAGTTTTATAACTGTAGTGTAAGCACGCCTCTGGCAAGACAGTGATGGAGTGAATGATGATGAAAGTTTTTCTTTTTCGGGTCACCCTGCCTTGGTGGGAATCGGCTGATGTGTTAATAAAAAAAAATAATAAAATCTGGTTGTTATGAATCACACTTATCTAATACAGTATTTCATGAGCAAAACCCTCGTGGGTCAAGCTGCACCAGGAATGATTGAGGCTCCCTCAGAATGCTTTTTAGTTTCTCTTCTCAATCTAAATTTATTCATCTAATCCATTGTTACAATTCCTTATTGGGTTAGATATTTTTTTTGGCATTTGATTTATGTTCACCATTTATTCCTATTTTTTAATTTGTACATTTTGATTCGAATGCCCTTAATTCTATGCATTTCTAGGTTTAACCTATCATTGCGTATGAGCTCTGTTTTAACCTATCTTTGCTAAGTAAAATTCCTCTCTATAATTTTTCTGGTGCATTTATATGTTCCACAGTAGAAATCTTGCCAGTTATCTATTGTGTTGTACGATAACTATTCCAAGATGTAAAGTTCTTATGCTGGTTACTATACATGCATCCTTTCACCATCTCACATGTATATATACTGTATATATGTACTTGCCAAACTTTACTGCTAAATTTTGTTATATAAAAATGGAAAAAAATTGGGGCAGAAGCCTTGCATGGGTTTTATGATTAACCTGTGACTTATTTTGAGTTTCCTACTCTTGTGGCCTGGGTTGGGAATTTATAATAATACAATATTACCACCAGGATGTCAATAATTTTTTTTTTTGTACAGTATTTTGCAAGTTTTCGGGAGTCTTTTAGTTTCCATTTTGTCTACATGACTAAAGCAGCTTAACTCCAGTTTCACTTTTAATTACGTACTGTACACCTTTTCCACATATTCTCTCTATAATTATCATAACACTATGATCTCAGACAAGACATTTCTAAAACATTTTAAAGTATAATTTTATGTGGACCTAAAGAATTAAGTTTTGGCTTGTTTGACATTGCATTAAAATTCAAAATGCACTAAACCAATTATTATTTTTCCAGGCTTTATCACTTAATCCTGTGCAGATTATGCGAGCGGAGGCTGAGGAAGAGCGGTCAGAAACTGCTCGTCTCTCCTCGTTCATTGGTGCTATTGCTGTTGGGGATTTAGTTCGTTCAACTCTAGGGCCCAGAGGAATGGACAAAATTCTTGTTGCAATGGGAAGAAATGAAGGTACAAAAATCATCATGATATTTTATGCATACACGTGGGCACATGCAAGTGTTTGGTGAATATTGTACTATTAATATTTAAAAAGAGTAAAAAGACCCTGAAATTCAAGCCATTCAGTCTTGCTAACAAACAAGATAGACAAAAAATTGATACAAAACTACTGTAATGAATTTGATAATACAGTGGACCCCCGAGTTTCGGTCATAATTCATTCCAGAAGGCTGGTCAAGTGCCATTACCGAACGAATTTACTCCCTTAAGGAATAATGTCAAGTAGGTTAGTCCATTTCAGACCCCCAAAATTACACTTACAAAAGCACTTACAATATTACACTTACACAATTGTACGATTTCCAAGGTGACCGAAACTCGGGGGTCCACTGTACTTTGTTAAAATTGGAAAAGCCTGTCTCATTGACAATACCTTTTAAGGCAAATAAAATTGTGTGCAGTACTGTATATACTTGAGTACGTATGGTGTACATGTGTACCACTGACTTGGTCAGATAATATTTAATCATATTTAAATCTACTCTAGTTTTTTGAGGGAGAGTGAACAAAATTTGGAATGTACATATTGCCCTGAGTGTTAATAATGTTTGAGTCGCTGAATCGAGATAGGCGAGTCCTGTGGCATGTTCTGTGCAAAAAAAGTGTTGAAGGGTATGTCCCAATCTGTTTTTTTTTTCTCTCCTAAGAGTTTAGTGTAACACATGTATGTAAAGTGTATAGAAGAGTTAAGTGAAAACCAGTCTGTCATAGAGGTGGTGTTGTGTTGGAGTCACTATTTTCTATGCATTTTAAAACTTCTGCTTTCAGATTTTGACATTGTTCTCAAATCATCCTCATTTTTTATATTCAGTACTGTGAAGCTTCAGTCTTTCCTCCATGACTTATTTTTTTGTCTTTTCCCTGAATTTTTATCTAAAGAACTCATCCAAAAGCACTGGCACACAGTTTGCTCACTGGTTTAAGCTTTTGCTATCAGAATAGCAAGAAAATTGCTGTCTACTGTGAACACCACATGTCTTTCTTGGTTGAGAACAAGCAGTGGCACATGTAGGTAGAATATTGAAGTTTTGCAGTCATAAGACATAAGTCAGCTGATTTACATTCGTCATTCATATTGGATGTTACATCTCACCAACTAATAGTGATAAAGTATGTATACAGTAGGCTCGTGATTAATATAATTATGGGATGAACAGTCTCACTACACTGATTAGGATGTGAAAGCCTACTTAAGATTTCAAGGGTTATTAGAGCAGTTTCCAGAAAGGCACAAAAAAAAAAAAATGAGTATAGTAATCTCTTATAAAGAGAAACCAGAGTCTTTCCACATACATTGGGAAACGTCATCCAGTTTTGTTAGAGCTATGTACTGTATCATGTGGAAATAAAGTATTTATTTATTTGTAAACTATTATACAATGTTCAATAATGAAATACTTCAACAGGTCAAATTGAGGTAACCAATGATGGTGCAACAATCCTGAGAAATATTGGTGTAGATAATCCTGCAGCCAAGATTCTTGTGGATATTAGCAAGACTCAGGATGATGAGGTAGGACTAGCATGAAAATGTCCATTACTTGTACATTATACTGTACTTAAAGCTCTTAACTTAAAAGAAATTGCTTTTTAAAATCTCTATTAATCTTGGCACATTAATTAAAGTTTGCATTTTGACTATACAGTAGGAGGCACAACTTGCAACTTTCTGACTTGCAATATTCCATATACAGTGGTACCCCGGATTTCATCAATAATTCGTTCCAGAAGGCTGTTCGAGTGCTGTTACCGAATGAATTTGTTCCCATAAGGACGAATGTAAATTAGATTAGTCCATTTCAGACCCCCAAAAATACACTTACAAAAGCACTTACAAAACTACACTTGCATAATTGTTCGAATTGGGAGCTGTACGAAATCCGGGGTACCACTGTATATGTTTGCATTTTGGAATCAATCAATTACTTGTGCCAAGGTACAAGTGACACTTCTGCCAGCAAGAGTACTTATAATGGTGGAGATGTGAATGATGTAGTAGGCAGTATTATTAATTGTTAGGAGAATTTCACAATACAGTAGAACCCCCATGTCCCAGAAATGGTTTTAGGGGCATCCAGCAGGCATATGTGAGCATCTTAGGAGTCCATGGAGGCAAGTGGTTTTTAATGGATATACTGTTGGGGTGTGAACAATGTGTTTGTGAAAGGATTCACAGATACTGATTAGCTAGACTTAGAGTCCTGGAGGTAGGAAGGTGTGAGGATGTTGCAGTTGAAGGGTAATCCAATTGTGATGTTGGTACACTTCTGAAAAGACTTGAGATTGAGTGAATGTTGGGGTAGGAGGTTTTTCCACCATAGATCACTCTGCCTTGGAGGGAGATGGCCATTGACTTAAAAAAAATATACTGGATGACAGGTAGTAGTAAACATGGAGAATCCCTGGATATGCAGAGCATCTTGAGCAAGTTTAAATGTATCCTAAGACTAGTACAACATAACAAAACATAAAAAACATTGGTCTCATAATGAGAAACTAATACAAAAAGTAAAAGTTATTTACATACTATTTGACTAGAAGATTTAGGCACAGTGCCTTCTTTAGCTTAGTTTTGAATTGGGTAAGAGTGATCGAACATTATTTTCTGGTGTGATGCTTGTGTGTTATGTTACAATTTCCTTGGAAGCCAAAAATTATTATAATAAAGGCTATAGCTGTTGAATGCATTTTTGCATGCACTTGTTGGCTGGCAACCTCTTCTATCATATAGTGTTTATTTGGCAGGCATCTGAAAATTGTCTTCCCTCTCCTCTCCATTTATTGTTTTCCAGGTGTGCATCTACCTTGTAAATTGACTATCAAGGGTTTACTATACAAAGAAAGACACCTCTTATTTGTCTTGCATATTCTTCTGAAAATCTTCATTGAAATTTTACTGAATTACAGTATTATCAGATTTGTGTTTAGATTTATATATTAAGCTTATTTTATTTTGTTTATTAATTCTTGTTACTCTTTCACTTCCCTTCTCCTTTTTCCCTACTTTCCCCTCATCCTCTCCTGCTTGACTGTCTCCACCAATCCCCTTGTCTTCTCCCCCCTCCCTATCTTTCACTTGTTCCTCCTCCTCTCCTCCTAGTGGAGGTGTAAAGGTATTTGGCACCCTTGGTGAAACTCTTGAGCCTGTGCCCGTCCTACCAAATTTACTGACAAAAATTAGTAGCGTGTTGGCAATGCAAAATCAAGTATTTATAATAATCATAATGATTTATATTAAAAAAAAAAATATGAAAATTGGTATAATTGCAATTTTTATTTCTTATACTGTTTTCACAGGCATTTTAAAATTTCAGTTTCTGTACTGCTTATTGCCATGATGTGTATGTCAGAGGATTCATGAAATTAGCAATATTACAAAAATATGCCTTTTTTTTTTTTCTCTGCATGATTACCTAATTTGCCAGTCCTACACCCTTTGTTCTTACCTATTTGTGGTTGCAGGTGTTGAATTATAGCTCCAGTGTTACAGTCTTAATGAGAGTCTTGCAAGTTGTGAGTGAATATATGATTTTTCTTAATTTAAACAGCACTGGATTCCCACTCCAAGTTCTTCGCATAATCTTTCCCAGTGCCTTCTCATCTTCCTTCTCCCTCAACCCTGAGTGCTCTCTCTTTATTTTCCTGGCTTTCCCTCACCCCTAGTTCACACCCTAGTCCTACCTTCTCAGTTTTCAACCCCCACTCTCCCTTCCCGTTTACCCCATCTACACTCGCCCAACGTGTTACTCGCTTCCACCTTACTCTTAACCCCTCCTCTCACCTCCTTCCTCGCCTTTTCCTAATTTCTCTCACTTTTGCCTTACTCCTTACATTTTCCTCACTCCTCACTTTTCCCTTGCCCTCCCTCACCTTTCCCCCCATCCCTTGCTGATTTCCCTCTCCCTCCCACTCTGTTTCCTCATCCGTCACACCTTTCCCTTTCATCTTTTCTTCGTTCCTCACATCTTTTTCTCATCCCTTACATTCTTTCCTCATCTCTCACATATTATGCTTGTCCTTATTTTTTTCCTCACCCCTCACACCTTTTCCTCTTTTCCCACTCTCCTCACCCATCACCTTTCCCCCCCCCCCCATCTTTGCATTTTTTTTTCTTGTGGTTGTAAAATTTACAGTAATACATGGAGAGTCAACCTTGCAGGTGGGAGATGGCACAACCTCAGTCGTGGTTTTGGCTTCAGAGCTACTTCGGGAAGCAGAGAAATTGGTAGCCATGCGACTCCACCCACAGACCATCATAGCTGGGTATCGTAAAGCTACTGATGTTGCTCGTGAAGCACTTACAAGTTCGGCACAGGATAACTCTGCCAACCCAGCAAAATTCAGAGAAGATTTGCTCAAGGTTAGCATAAATTATGAGGAGAATAACAATAAAGCATTTTATTTTAAATAATGTGTTGATATTTGACAGTAAATGTAGTATAGGTCATAAATAAAAAAAATCTTTTTCTTTTTCTTCTTATATGAAACGGCTGTATCTCACTGAGGCTGGTGACCTGGAAAGAAAAACAAAAGTTTTTCTTTTTAAATTTAGTAGTTTATACAGGAGAAGGGGTTACTAGCCCCTTGCTCCCTGTAAAATAAAAATGTACAATACATAAAACAACACAGTTCCGTGCTTAAATAATTTCAAACTAATTTTAAATTTTCTTTTTTAACATGGCCATTTCCCACCAAGGCAGGGTGACCCAAAAAGAAAAAAAAAAACTTTTACCATCATTCATACATAATTACTGTCTTTTGTAGAGGCGCTCAGATACAACAGTTTAGATGTCACTCCAAACAGCCAATATCCCAAACCCCAACTTTAAAGTACAGGCATTGTACTTCCTACCTCCAGGACTCAAGTCCAGCTAACTGGTTTCCATGAATCCCTTCACAAAATATTACCCTGCTCACACTCCAATAGCTCGTCAGGTCCCAAAAAACATTTGTCTCCATTCACTCCTATCTAACATGCTCATGCATGCCTGCTGCATGTCCAGGCCCCTTGCAAACAAAACTTCTTTTACCCTCTCCCTCTGTAAGATGTTTGATAGCCATGTTAAACATTTGAATTAAAAACTGGCCTTTTATTAGTTTCATACAATTAGTCTGGTTAGCCAGACTTGAGTCCTGGAAGTGGGAAGCATATTGCCTGCACTTTAAAGGAGGAATTTGGGATATTGGCTGCTTGGAGTGACATTTAAACTATCGTATCTGAGCGCCTCTCCAAAGACAGTGATTATGTATGAATGATAGTGAAAGTGTTGAATGATGACGAAAGTTTTTTTTTCTTTTTTGGGTCACCCTGTCTCGGTGGGAAATAGCCGACGTGTTAAAAAGAAATTAATCTGAAAGATGTGGATCTGAGATAACTTAGTCAGCAGTTATTCCACTACAGAGGGAGCAAACTCTGTAGGACTGACTGTAGTGATTGTATATCAATACAGTGGACCCTCGGTTTTTGTCGATAATTCTTTCCAGAATGCTGTTTGAGTGCCGTTACCAAACAAATTTGTTCCCATAAGGACGAATGTAAATTAGATTAGTCGTGTCAGACCCCCAAAAATACACTTACAAAAGCACTTACAAAAATATCCTTACATAATTGTTCGAGTTAGGAGCTGTACGAAAACCGAGGGTCCACTGTATAGTGGATCTGACCATTGCCAAGAATGTAGTCCTGGAGAGATACTGGTATTTAAGAATTGGGACACTAGTGGAGATGGTCCTTGTGGCCAGAAACTGGGTTCAAGGCCCACACCTACAGTTATGCTAGTATAGGTCATAACTAAATGTGCCAGGAGAATACTAGCCAAGATTTAATGGCCTAGTGGATACTCTTTTGGAACTAGCAGAAGTATTGAGATGTTGGTATCATTTGTTAGTTATTAGACCAAACATTGATTCATTTAATGCAAGTCTTAAAATAGAAAGGAAGTAGTAAATAATTCTAAGCTGTTAAGGAATACAGTATTTGGCACAAGACCCTAAGTTGAAAATTAATCATTGGATTTAGTTCAAAATATTCATAGTATTTCCCACACCCAAATCTGTTTTCTTCTAAATGTTCTTTCTTGGTAATACAATGGTAGAATATACCGACACTGTAAATAAGACGATTCATGTTATGGAATTTTATTGTGGAGACATTTTGTCCCCCCAGAACCCTTATTGATTCACACAGAATGACAAGACCTGGGTATTTATAGAGGTTGAGGAAAGGTCCTGTAGTGAATGAATGCAGTCAAGAAGTAACTTGTGAGTAGCCAGCCAAGGAAGTGAATAAATAATTATTTTATCCAGCAGCTTGACTTATTATTATCAAAGAAAGTGACCATCCTAGGAGATTGCTAAGAATCAACATTAGTAGCCATTAATTGACACTTAGAATTACTCGGCTGGCTACGCATATGCGATTTCATGGCTTCATTCTTTGTTTAGGAATTTCTAGTGCCAGGCACGATGTGCATGAACATCTGGCTTAATAAGTCATGAGTTTTGGTAACCCTAAAAACCTACTCTCACATCATTTTATTTCAGTATTGGACTATATTTTTCTTGGCTATTACAGGTCTCCCTCAACATTCGCGAGAGTTAGGGGATCATCAAGAGCCTCGCGAATGTTGAAAAATCGCGAATGTTTGGTGCCCCAATATATTGTAGGGAAATATAATACAATACTGCTTCCTTAACCTATTGAACCATGAACAATCATAAAACACATGAAAACATCATAAAATAATGTACTATATACATGTTATTTTGACATGAGCTGGCTGTGGAGGGAGGCCTGTAATAGTATAATTATACAATACGTATTTTATAGTGTTGTGAAGTGTCATGGGGAATCAAGAGTTACTGACACACTGCTGCTTCTCCCTCTGCTGTTGCTCTGCCCACTTTGTAATGATGCCAAATGTTGAATTAAATATGTATACATTAGAAAAAAAATATAATAAAAATGAAACTCCAACTTGATAACTTTATTTTAATTTGCATAACTCATATATTACAGAAAATAAAAAAGTAAAATACACATACGAGTTAAGCTTACAGAAAAATACATTAAATTCACCATCTAACATTGTTACGAAGTGGGAGGAGCTATTGGAGGGAGGGAGAGGCGAGCAGTAGCATTCAGTATCTGGCGAGTCGTCATGGGTGGTGGATGTTAGCCTTAGTGCTAATAAAATGTTGTGTAATTACACTATTAGTAATAAAGGTTATCTATCTATTATATTTATTCTAAATTGATATCAGAAACATGATAAATACCCTAGAACTGTAATAAAGATGCTGAAATGAATAATATATGCCATATTATATGAGTGGGGTAAGAGGAGGAGGCAGGCCACCACTCATAAGAGATGTTTACATCAGGGTAAACATACCTAAATCACTCTTGTCATAAGAACAAATGCAAAAATAGCATTTATTATTTTTAGAATAATAATAATTTATAATAATTGATCTGGAGCACTTCAAATGTCATCAGTATTTGGTAGCTGACATTTAGAGCACTCCACATCAATTATTATTAATTATTATTATTATTTCCCTACAATATATTTATAATAATTGATCTGGAGCACTTCAAATGTCATCAGTATTTGGTAGCTGACATTTAGAGCACTCCACATCAATTATTATTAATTATTATTATTATTTCCCTACAATATATTGTAGGGAAATAATAATAATAATAATAATAAATAATAATTGCTGTGGAGTGCTCTAAATGTCAGCTACCAAATACTGATGACATTTAAAGTGCTCCAGATCAATTATTATAAATTATTATTATTCTAAAAATAAATGCTATTTTTGCATTTGTTCTTATGACGAGTGATTTAGGTATGTTTACCCTGATGTAAACATCTCTTATGAGTGGTGGCCTGCCTGCTTCTCTTACCCCACTCATATAATATGGCATATATTATTCATTTCAGCGTCTTTATTACAGTTCTAGGGTATTTATCGTGTTTCTGATATCAATTTGGAATACAGTGGTCCCTTGGTTTTCGCCGAAAATTCGTTCCAGAATGCTGCTCAAGTGCCATTACCGAACGAATTTACTTCCTTAAGAAATAATGTCACGTAGGTTAGTCTATTTCAGACCCCCAAAAATACACTTGCAACAGCACTTACGAAAATACACTTACATAAATGTTCGAGTTTGGAGATGCACGAAAACTGAGGGACCACTGTAAATGTAATAGATAGATAACTTTTATTTAGTACATTCATTACTTACTTCCCTACAATATATTGTAGGGAAATACTGCTTCCTTAACATATTGAACCATGAACAATCATAAAACACATGAAAATATAGTAAAATATTGTACTATATAGTACTACATACATGTTATACTGTAGTTTAATAAATAATGAAGAAACAAAACACTCAGTGAGTGGTGGGCGGGGCTGGCTGCCGGGTTGGAGGGAAGGTAGTAGGGACGCTCGGGTGGCGGGAAACTTAAATATGATTTAGTGGCTGGGAATTTTGCGGCTGGGAATTTGGTGGTCGGGAATTCGCGAATGTGTGAAGCCCGTGAAAGTGGAAAACGCAAATGTTAAGGGAGACCTGTACTTCACAAATGCATTCATCTTTAGTACAGTGCTTGTCATTAAAGTATGCTGGCCCGCTCTAAAATCACAATCACAGAATGGGTCATCTCTTGTGTTTTAAGACATTCATCCATCAAGGAATTAAGAAACACACATTCTTCAGGGTTTCATTGTGTAAATTGTCACATAACTCACGGATGGCGTCCTATACCCGTGGGAGTGGGCTGATATCCTTCCCCTAGTAGATCTCGTTTTATGTCAGCCCAGAGGTTCTCAGTGTGGTTACAATCTGGTTAGTTTCCTGATCAGTCATCGAAGGGTACCTTACTGTCATGAGGCCATTGGATAACAGATTTTGCAGTGTGGCAAGGAACACTTTTTGTGTAAAAACCTTCCACCATACAGAGTGAAAGATTCAGGTTAATTATAACAGACCAATTCTGGGTACTTTATTACAGTTAACATTAGTAGAGACATTTTTTCTAGGCTTCCCTGGACATGCATTTGGTGTGGGCATGTCATAAACACTGTCCTCAAGGATCCATTGCTACCAGATCCTTACTGAGTGCTCACACACATCGCTGGCTTCTACTATTTCCTTTGTTTGATGATCTCAGCAGTTGTCTTGTGTCAGTGACTTACTCCTGCCCACATTAATTCATCAGTAGCTGTAAATGTCTGACTTGGCTCTCAAGACCACATACTGCAAGGGGGACTAGGGTGCAGGGGAACCACAAACACAATGCTGTCCATCACCATCACACAAGCCCAGAAGGCCCTTAGGATGGAATCAGTAGCTATAGGGAGTTCTGAGACATCCTGCTTCGGGGTGCCAGGTTAGGGTATTACTTTGGACATTAAAGTTACATCGGGTGTCTTCCACCCAGGAAGGAAATAGGGCTTATTTTTACTGATGTTAGCAGGTGATGGTGGAAGTATCTGATACTGTTTGCCACACGTTTGCACAGGTATTGTATAACGCCACATCAGCCCTCTACACACCTTGCATATCAGCAAGCAGGCCAGCGAATTCTTGGTTTATCATGGTTTCGGATAATAGTATTCAACTGTGTGAATTTTGGAAAATATTAGTTAAGGAAATATGCTCCCCAATATTCATGACTCACTCTGGCTTAATAGGAACAGACTGAACATCAATGAGCAGATTGAAAATCGTGCAGTGTGAAGTTGTAGTGTAAGAAGGTTTACTGTAGAAAAAATGGTAAATGATAATTATATGCTAGTAAGAGATTACATTAAAGAATGGAAAAATTGCATTTGTAGTGAAGCAGACCACATTGAGAGTAGCCAAAGTAGTCTTAGGAATGGAAAACAACATATATATTACCTATTGTGCTTCTTGATGGTGGTGCTTCCATGGGTGACCAATGACAAACTTTTAGCTTTTATGGACAGCTTTATTTTTCTCTTCAGTTTTAGATTTCCCATCAGATGTGTTAACAAATTGGTCAATATGAATGTTAAAATTGCTTGCACAACATTTATTCCATGAGAATGATAGCAGTTGCTGAATATCTTGGTACATAAATAGTTAAGTCTCTACAATTTTTCACACAGTTTCTTGGACATGCCCTCTGGATCTGCAAGCTTCTGGAGGACAATTTATGGCTGATGTTTTAGTAAAGGGAGGAAATGAGACATTATTTAATACCTAAGTGTTAATCAGAGTATCTTGATGAAATAGACTTGTTTAAATTAATTAGTGTTTGAAGTAGACTTGAATTTTGTGTTATTATGTTAAAGTATATAAATTTTATACTGTGTTAACAGTTTTAAACATAATTTTGTTAAGTTGATTATTTGTCCACTTTGCAGATTGCCAAGACTACCCTCAGCTCAAAGATTCTTTCTCAACATAAAGATTTCTTTGCCAACTTGACTGTTGATGCTGTGTTAAGGCTGAAGGGTTCTGGAAATCTTGATGCTATCCAGATCATTAAGAAACAGGGTGGTACCCTTGGAGATTCTTTCCTTGATGAAGGTAAGATTGTGTTGCCACTTGTTAAGATGACTTATCAGTTCAGTTCAAAACTATTTGCCATCACTTATTGGGAGCATTATTAAGTTAGTGTGAATTTTAAACTACAGCCTCTCCTCACTTGATGACGGAGTTCCATTCCTAAGACCACATCAGTAAATGAATTCGCCGCTAAGCGAGGAACCACCCCTTACCGATACTTCAAGCATTTATAACAGCTGTTTAAAGCATTTTATTCTGAATAAAGAAAAGGTCTAAAGGAAATTCCAACTTGATAACTTTGTTTTAATTTGCTTAACTCTTATGTATTACAGAAAATTGTAATTAGTGTACAGTATAAAAAATGTGCCCAAAAAATTCAAATTACAGTATAAAAAAAAAAGACATTCAGATTTAACATTTTAGTCATCGAATCCTTCAGAGTACTGGTTCGGGGTCATCATCAGAGTTATCAGCAGGGTTATCAGGTGTAGAGGGCCCGGGTAAGGAAGATGATGGCAAGGAAATGGAAGAACATGTAGGGGCTTGTTTAGGGGTCTGGGGTGTAGCTGGTGAGAAGAATTTCATTAGTGTGGTCTGCTTTGTAATTTTCTCTTTTTCTTCATAGATTTCAGAATAGCATTATAAAAGTTCATTCATTTGCTGTTCTGTTTTTGTGAACATTGGGGTTCATAGCCTCTAGTTCTAACATAAGCAAATTTGCTTTTGTGAACACACTACCTAACCCCTTTACAGTGAACTTCTTTTGAACTTCTTCCACTCTTTCCTCCTCATCTTCCTCTTCCAAGCACTGCTGTGCTTCCAACTCTGTTAAATCTTCATTAGTTAGCTCTCCCTCGACATATTCCACTAATTGTTCAATATCTTCCACTTTGACATCAAAGTTAAACACATTAGCAAGTTCCACAATTTTTTTTTATCTATGACATCAAGATGTTCATCTTGGTTAAACCCTTCGAAAGTATTTACAAAAATTTTAGGCATTTTTTTATGTGCCTTGCATACACTTTTCTGTCACTCCCTCCCAAGCTGATGCAATGTTCTTTATGCAGTGTAAAATGTATGGTTTCTAAAAATCACGAAGGGTTATTTCATCATTTTCTGTTGCTGCTATAGCTTTGGACAAAGTTGTGTGCAAATAGTTTGCCTTGAACATAGCTATAGCCCCATGGTTCATTGGCTGTAGGATAAAAGTTGTGTTTTTTAGGCAGATATACTACCTTTACATCCAGGTGTAGATCATCAAGATGCTGGGGGGTGGCCTGGGGCATTATCAAGCAAGAGGATAATTTTAAAGGGAATGCCCTTTTCCAGACAATAATGCTTGACCAAGGGTATGAAGCAGTTGATGAACCAATTCTCAAATAAAGCTTGCATAATCCATGCCTTGTTATTTGCACAATAGTAAATGGGCACCATGTGCTTACTAACCTGCTTCAATGCACATGGGTTCTCTGAGCGATAGATGAGGAAAAGCTTTAATTTGAACCCAGCAACATTTCCTCCCAACAACAACGTGACCCTGCCTTAAAAGCCTTGAAACCGGGCATTATTTATCTTCTTTGTGTATGTAGGACTTTTCGGGCATTTTCTTACGAAAAAGTCCAGTTTCATCCACATTAAAGATCTGTTCTGGACAGTATCTGCTTTTCTCGATGATTTTATCAAACTGGTCAACAGGTCTTTCCGCTGCTTCTGCGTCTGCACTTGCCACCTCACCATTGATACTCCTATTATGCAAGTTGAATCTCCGACAAAACTGTTGAAACCATCCATGGATTGCCGTAAATGTTTACATTGATACTTCACCTTCAGGGGCCTTCAAGAGTCTCAAAGATACCGTGTGCCTTGGCTTGAATTATTAAAAGGCTCATCAGCATTCTTTATTGTATCTGGTTGTCAAACCAGATCTCCAGTAATTTCTCCATTTCATGAATGAGGCCTTTCTGCTGCCTAGTTATTATGGCTTGAAATCCTGTTGATGCTTTCTCTGCCTCTTTTACTCTATATCTTTATCCTTCAAGATAGTGGAAATGGTAGAATGCGCCAGCTTCATATTTGTTTATAATCTTCATTTTCACCTCAAGATCAATAGCCTTCCTTTGTTTCCTGGCGCTTCCTTCAAGTGAAGTCAAGATCTTCCATTTCGGCGACATCTTGTACTATGGGGTGCAAAATAAAGTACAAATTTGTGCAAATATGTAGTCTTGGAGACTAAAAGCTAGTGTACTGAGTGGCTGCGGGAAGGAGACTGAGATGCTTGATGCTGAGATGCTGTGCTGCCCGTTTCCATGACCTTAGTTCGCATACGGCATACAATACCAACTGGTCGTAGAGCCGGTCATAACTCCAAGTGGCTGGTAAACAAGTACGTCGCTAAGTGAGGAGAGGCTGTATATCACTATCACTGGCAAGACAGTGATAGTCCCATTCCCTAAGGAAGGAGCATGGCAACTGACCTAGTATCACAAACTGGTCAGGTCCAACTCACATCCACCCACACCCACTTGTGTATTTCTTTCTTCTTTCAACACGTCGGCCGTTTCCCACCGAAGCGGGGTGGCCCAAAATGAAAAACGAAAGTTTTCCCTTTTACATTTAGTAATATATACAGGAGAAGGGGTTACTAGCCCCTTGCACCCGGCATTTTAGTCGCCTCTTACGACACGCATGGCTTACGGAGGAAGAATTCTGTTCCACTTCCCCATGGAGATGAGAGGAAATAAGAACAAGAACTAGTAAGAAAATAGAAGAAAACCCAGAGGGGTGTGTGTATATACATATGCTTGTACATGAATGTGTAGTGTGACCTAAGTGTAAGTAGAAGTAACAAGACATACCTGAAATCTTGCATGTTTATGAGACAGAAAAAAAAGACACCAGCAATCCTACCATCATGTAAAACAAATACAGGCTTTCGTTTTACACTCACTTGGCAGGACGGTAGTACCTCCCTGGACGGTTGCTGTCTACCAACCTACTACCTAGACTTGTGTATTTACCCAACCTAATTTTAAAACTACACAATGTCTTAGCTTCTATGATGGTACTTGGGAGTTTGTTCCACTCATCCACAACTCTATTACCAAATCAGTGCTTTCCTATATCCTTCCTGAATTTTGAATTTTTCCAACTTAAAACCATTGCTGCAAGTTCTGTCTTGGCTAGATATTTTTAGCACACTATTTACATTCCCTTTATTTATTCCTGTTTTCCATTTATACACCTACTGAGATAGGGTGACCCGAAAAAGAATTATTATTTTCATCATCACTCATTCCATCACCGTCTTGCCAGAGGCACGCCAACATTACAGCTCAGATGCCTTTCCAAACTGCAATATCCCCACTTCTTCAGAGTGCAGGCATTGTACTTTCACCTCCAGGATTCAAGTCTGGCTATCTGGTTTCCACAAATCCCTTCATAAATATTACCCTGCTAACATTTCAGTAGAAGTATTAAGGTTTTCATTTTTTGATCATGAATCATATTAATCATATTCTGAAAAATTATCAGGTATGACTCATAGTGACACCCAAAAATTAACAAACTATGGTTTTTATAACTTAAATTGCCAGTCTCTATGGAGATAAGTTTTTGAAAAGTAGAATTGGCCCCCAAATTACATACTATATATTTTGTGGATACATGATTTTATTGTTTTTGTTTAATTGGCTTTGCTTGTTTTAACAAGCATTATTTTCCCCACAAGGAGAGTTGATGCAAAAGGACACACATACCATTGCTCAATCCTTATATGGGATCAGATTCGAGGGGTTTTCTTGTGTTCTTAACCTGGCTATTGCTGTTAGTGGCTGCTGGCCCACATAGCTATCACATTCCAGTTGGTCTGGCACTTGGTAAGAGGTAGTGATCCTCTTAAAGACTTCCACATTATTTCCAGCAAAATTTCTGATATGTATTGATGCAGGTTGAAGAGTCTTGGACCACAAATGCTTGACACTATTCTCTACTTGTGCCTGTGGTGCTCCTCCTTTTCATGGGATTCATTTTACATTTCTCCTATATCTCTCACTCCAATAAGTTATGGTAGTGTGTAAATTTAGGATCTGGCTCTTTAATACATACCCCTGTATACATTGCAAGTACCTAGGGGTTTTCCCATTAATTTATATGCTTTATTGCCTGTGCTGGCAATAACCAATCTCTGAACATTTCCCACTTCTATATATCCTGTCTTGACTGTCTTGAACAGAGCTGTGCTCAGAGCATCATTCTCGATGTGATGAGAACAAAAGTGGTTTGAATAGAATCATTGGTGCTATTTCTCTGTTTTTTTTTTTTAAGACCTTATTATTCCAGAAGATGCATGAACATAATGTAAATGATTATCCAAGGACCTGCAGCATCTTTACATAACTATCTCTCAGAGTGCAGCCACTCTTAAGGATAATTAACCAGAACCTGAGGCCCTTCATAAATGTTACCTTGCTTACAGTCTGACAGCCTGTCAAATCTCCCTCCCTCCCCCTCCAAATGAACACGTATCTCTCATTCTCACACATGCCTACTGAATGCTTAGGTCTCTACCATTCAAACTCTCATTTACACCCTTTTTCCAGTTTGTCCACCCAATTTATACACACTCTTGGTTCACCTGTCTTGGTTTATCCTTCACTCTGAATTATATATTATTATATTACTGCTACTACTTTACATAATAGCAGTACTACATGTTGCTCTCAAACATGACTTATTCACTACCTCAAGCCATATTCAAAGACTATGCTTCACACCCATACAGAAATGTTTGCACAACTCTTCTCTCATATTCTGCTTTTTTGCATCTATTAATGAACTTGCTTTCCACATACCTCAGCACTATCTACTTTTGTTTCCCAGTCTGATATGTAAAGGTCTTTCTTTATCTTTTGCACATCCATCTGCTGACATATGCATTTCCAACTACAGTGGACCCCCGGTTTTCATAATTAATTCGTTCCAGAATGCTGTTCAAGTGCCGTTACCAAACGAATTTGTTCCCATAAAGAATAATGTAAATTAGATTAGTTCTTTTAGACCCCCAAAATTACACTTACAAAAGCACTTACACAAATACACTTAACATAATTCAAGTTTGGAGCAGTACGAAAACCGGGGTCCACTGTATATCTTTCTTTCAACAAATCGGCCGTTTACCACCAAGGCAGGGTGGCCCAAAAAGAAAAACAAAAGTTTCTCTTTTCAACTTTAGTAATGTATATAGGAGAAGAGGTTACTAGCCCCTTGCTCCCGGCATTTTAGTTGGCTCTTACAGCAAGCATGGCTTACAGAGGAAGAATTCTGTTCCACTTCCTTTGTGCTCTCCTTACAATCTGATGTATTTTTTCATTGTTTAGACTGTTTCATATTCTTCAACTAGCCCCTTTTCTCTGTTACTACAAATTATAAGAGCTGTAAAACCCTGTAAATAAACTTTGCTTTTTTACTAACAATGCATGTTTATTATAAGAGGCAAGTGATTATGACAGTGTGCTTTAGGAGTGTGAGCAAGATAACGTTTATGAAGGGAAACTGGTTTGCTAGACTTCTGTAAGTGGAAGCACAGGGCCTACACTCTGAAGAAGGGGCAGGGATATTCTTTGGAGGGTCACCTGAACTGTGATGTCAGTTCGCTTCTGGCAAGCCAGTGATCAAACGAGTCATGGTGAAAGTGTTTCCTCTTTTTCCTGTTACCCTTCCTCGGTGGGAGACTGCTAGTGTCTTAAAAACTAAAATGCATGTTGTAAGTCATGTATGAAGCAGCTCCTTTGGGCATTAAATCTTAGTCATAGCAACTGTCTTGCACACCAAGTTTTAGGGAAGTTTTGTTCTTTTTCTTATGTCTTTTACATAATTTTTTTTTAAATAACAAAATATTAGTTTGACCATCAAAAGCTATGAGAGTATTAATTGGTTAAATTTTTTAGGATTCATCCTGGAAAAGAAGATAGGTGTCAACCAGCCCAAACGTATTGAAAATGCCAAGCTTCTGATTGCCAACACTCCCATGGACACGGACAAAATAAAAGTTTTTGGCTCAAAAATTTCTGTAGAGTCCACGGCTAAGGTGTGAAAGTTCTTTACAGTGCACTTTTATTACCTTTTAAGTTAAATTGCAAGTTTGAATTAAAAGTAATTGGAATCTGTCAGATAAATGACCCATATGAATTTATGATGGTTTATGAAGAAGAAAATGTAAAACTTCCTGTTGTACCATTTGTTGTAAATTAGGTTGTGTGCCTGAAGTTTTTTTTTTTTTCATGTATAGGTTGCTGAACTTGAATTGGCAGAGAAGGAGAAGATGAAATCAAAAGTTCAGAAGATACTGAAGCATGACATTAATGTCTTTATTAATAGGTAAGTCAAAATCACCTCTTTATTAACCCTTTCAGGGTCCGTTCTGTAGATCTACGGCTTTGAAGCCAGGGTCCAAGCCGTAAATCTACGCCAAAATCTAGCGGCTTCAAACTTAGAGCGAGAAGGTTGGTAGGCCTACATCTAAGAGAATGGGTCTGCGTGGTCAGTGTGCGCAGTAAACAAAAAATTGGGGCACCCGCATTGCACTGTGGGAACGCCATCTCAGTATGCTTTGTTCATCGTGCCTGGCAGCAAGGAAGTTCTCACTCCCCAGCGAATTCTGACTCTCCTCTTCCCAAGTTATAGTTCTAACACTGATGGAAGTGGATCTGAAGAGGAATTTTATGGTTTTGAACCATATGGTACAGGGTACAAGGACCCTAATGGAAATAAGTCTGTCTGACTTTTTTGGGTTATCCTGCAACTGTATTTGTGTATACCTGAATAAACTACTTACGATGCCACATGCGATCGAGTAAGTTTATTCAGGTATACACAAATACAGTTACATAGATTATCATACATAGCAGCATATGTGTAAAGATCCTAGGATAACCCAAAATAGTCAGTGACTTATTTCCATTGGGATCCCTGTATCTGTACCATATGGTACAATGTACCATGTGGTACCCTGTACCATATGGTGCCACGAGCATGCAGCACACGGCACCAGCCCACTGCAACAATAATGCTTATGCCCCATGTTTTCTTCTTTCTTTCAACACGTCTGCTGTTTCCCACCGAGGCAGGGTGGCCCAAAAGGAAAAACGAAAGTTTCTCCTTTCACATTTAGTAATATATACAGAAGAAGGGGTTATCAGCCCCTCGCTCCCGGCATTTTAGTCGCCTCCCACGACACGCATGGCCCACGGAGGAAGAATTCTGTTCCACTTCCCCATGGAGATAAGAGGAAATAAGAACAAGAACTAGTAAGAAAATAGAAGAAATTCCAGAGGGGTGTGTATATATATGCTTGTACATGAATGTGTAGTGTGACCGAAGTGTAAGTAGAAGTAGCAAGATGTACCTGAAATCTTGCATGTTTATGAGACAGAAAAAAGACACCAGCAATCTTACCATTATGTAAAACAATTACAGGCTTTCGTTTTACACTCACTTGGCAGGACGGTAGTACCTCCCTGGGCGGTTGCTGTGCCCCATGTTTATAAGCATAATATAAAATCATTCTGGTCCACAGATGAGTAAGACACCACTGTGTATGACACCTTCTTTCAAAGACTTTCACAGATTGTAGCAGTTCTAGGAACATGTCCAGTGACTGTACATATGTAAATATATAATAGAACATTACTAATATACAACATTTTTGCATAATTTTTGTTGTAAACAATTATTGTAAACAAAATAATGATGAAAATATTAGTGCGGTTATTGTGTTGAATACAACGAGTGTACATATGTACATTATGCATTATATTGGTCTCACAGGCCACAAATGTTACTTAAAAAAAAAATTAGGAAGGAAAAGAAAAAAAACAAAGCGGTAAAATAAAAAAAAATGCGACTTTTCGGAAGTCACTGATGTTGCCACCACCCGGTCATTGAGGGTCAACTTCACGCCTCTATACCCTGGAATGTACTGATCAGAATTTTTTTGTTTGTTTTATTACCTATAGAAAAATATCTTTAATCTGTAAGTTGTTTTTTTTTTTTTTTTTTTTAAATTCTTGGACCCTGGCTGTCACTCTGCACTTTGGTCTCTGGACCCTGAAAGGGTTAATGGGTAAGTGAAAATTACCAAGAAGTCATCATTATAGTGTGTTTTAGTGTAGAGTGAGTGAATGGTAATACAGTGGTACCTCGAGTTACGATATTTTTTCGTTCGAGAATGCTGTTCAAGTGCCATTACCAAACGAATTTATCCCCATAAGGAATAATGTAAAATAGACTAGTCCTTTTACACCCCCAAAAATATACTTACAAAAGCATTTAAAAAAATAAACTTACATAAAAGGGCGATTTTGGGGACCATCGTAACTCGAGGTACCACTGTATTTGTTTGTAAAGTGTTTAGAGTTCTTGGTCCAGGAAATGAGGAAATTATTTTTTACATGATGTAAAACATTGTGCTTAGTCCATCTCTCACATTGCTACACCCCTCATGGTTGTGGGTTTAGCACTTAGCTTTCATTGTAATAATAATACACTCACTGGTTCACATTGAGCCAGTAAAGCACCTAAATTACTGGGAACGCCTTCAAGTCTTGAATATGTACTCATTGGAGCGGAGGATAGAGAGATACATGATAATATATACCTGGAAAGTACTCGAGGGCCTGGTCCCACATCTGCACACTGCCATAACAACATACTGTAGTGAGAGATATGGGAGGAAGTGTAAAATAAACCCAGTGAGGAGCAGGAGTGCGGTGGGGACAATGAGGGAACACTGTATCTACATCCTGTGTGCATACTGAACCATCATGGTCACTTTCCTATTCACTCAGCTTTCAGGTGAGGGTATATTGAATAGGCAAAAATCCATATCCATGATACTCACCTTAGATTTTTTTTGTTAAATATCAGAGTATTGATCTGGACAAACACTCTCAATGGATAATAGTTCACTTGACTAACTTAATACTGTACCTGTAATCTTGTGTTGCTACAGATAGTCTCCACTGAATCCCAAATAGCCAACTCCATAACTTCCCTTTTTCTCTAGAATTTGAACCATGGGGAGTATATCAGAGGAACAAAGAGAATTCAGGAAAGGTTAGGGAATGTATAGACTCTAGCATTTACATTAAAGCATAGAAGTGAATAAAACTAAGTTAAAGGAATGGAAATGCTTGTTGCATTTATGAATCTAGAATAAAAATATGATAGGGGTGGATAGAGGAGCAATATGGAGTAGGTAATAGGTTACTAAAAACGGGAAAGACTTTTAACAGAAAGTGAGACAGGCCTTAAACAGGAATGATTGATGTCCCCATTGTTGTAACATATTTATAGATGGGGTGGTGGTGATAGAAGTCAATGCTAGCATGTTGGGGAAAGAAGTGGGATTAAAAGATGATGAATTAATACATAGTGAGAGTTATCACAGTAGGTTTTTGCTAATGACAAACTTCTTTTGGAAGATTCTGAAGAGTTACTTGGGAGGGCATGTTTTTAAAATGAAATTAAAAGTGAGCTTTCAAGAAAAGAGCATGGTGGTGAGAGTAACAAAAATCTCAAGACAATTAGAGATGAGATTGGAGGGAGGGATTATGGAGGAATTGAATGTATTTTAGGTATATAGTAGAGCCCCAACTTTTAAACAAGATGTGTTCCTGGTGTTTTAACTTGTGCACAAGTCATTTATCATTTGCAGTCCTGAAGTATTTATCCTTTAGGAAATGATAGAGAAAAAGTATGAGTATTTGTTGCACATGTTTGTAACTGGAGACCAGCATTCATAAAACAGTTATTTTTTAAGAAGTCTTCTGGGCCATGTTTATAAGTTAGATAACCTTAGGTTGGAACACAATAAGTTGGGGCCTTACTAGTATTTGTGAATATTATGCACAGAATTTGGAGTTATAAATTTAGAAGATAGTTCATGTACAGTTTAGAGGATGGAAAAAGGGTTGTTGAGGTGGTTTGGGCATTTAGAGAGGATGAAGCAGAATACGATGACCGAAAATGTACAAATCTGTTGTGGAAGGAAGGACGGGTAGGGGTCATTCCAGGAAAGGGTGGAGGGAGAGAGTAAAGGGAGTTTGAGTAGTAGATTCAGCATCCAGCAGGTTTGTGCGAGTATGTTAGAGCAGAGTAAGTGGGAAGTACAGTGCTAGCAGTGAAAAAAAGGGGGGTTGCATTTCAGAGGGTCATTTGAATTGTAAGGTCTGCAGACTTTTGGCAAGAAGCTGTTGAAAGAATGATAGAGAATGCATATTCTGAGTGGAGGAGGGGGTCACCCTGGTTTAGTGGTAGACCAAAAGTGTTGAAAAGAAAAATTAATTAAATTCTTTACCTTTCAGACAGCTGATCTACAACTACCCTGAACAGTTATTTGCTGATGCAGGCATCATGGCTATTGAACATGCAGACTTTGATGGTATTGAACGCCTGGCACTAGTCACTGGTGGAGAAATTGTGTCCACATTTGATAACCCGGAATTAGTTAAACTTGGCCATTGTGATCTAATAGAAGAGGTTAGTCCAGAAAACCTTTTTTTTGTATTGAGTTTGCTTTGTTTAGTTTAATTTTTTTTTTTTAGCATCGGCCATTTCCTACCAAGGCAGGGTGACCCAAAAAGAAAGAAAAACCCTAAAAAGAAAAAAGACTTTAGTCATCATTCAACACTTTCACCATCACTCACACATAATCAGTCTTTGCAGAGGCTCTCAGACACGACAGCTTAGACGTCCCTCCAAACTGCCAATACCCCAAACCCCTCCTTTAAAGTGCAGGCATTGTACTTCCCATTTCGAGGACTCAAGTCTAGCTAACCGGTTTCCCTGAATCCCTTCACAAAATATTACCCTGCTCACACTCCAACAGCTCCTCAGGTCCCCAAATCCATTCATCTCCATTCACTCCTATCTAATATGCACATGCACGCTTGCTGGAAGTCCAAGCCCCTTGCCCACAAAACATTTACCCCCTCCCTCCAACCTTTTCAGGGATGACCCTTACCCCGCCTTCCTTCTACAGATTTATGTGCTCTCCAAGTCATTCTACTTTGTTCCATTCTCTCTAAATGACCAAACCACCTCAGCCCCTCTTCAGCCTTCTGACTAATACTTTTAGTAACTCCACACCTCCTAATTTCCACACTATGAAATCTCTGCATAATATTTACACCACACATTGCCCTTAGACATGACATCTCCACTGCTTCCAGCCACCACCTTGCTGCAGCATTTACAACCCATACTTCACACCCATATAAGAGTGTTGGTACCACTATACTCTCGTACATTCCCTTCTTTGCCTCCATGGGTAACGTTCTTTGTCTCCACAGATACCTCAACGTACCACTCGCCTTTTTTCTTTCATCAATTCTATGGCTAACCTCATCCTTCATAAACCCATCCGCTGACCAGTCAACTCCCAATTATCTGAAAAGATTCACTTTTTCCATACTACCTCCCTCCCTCCAATGTGATATCTAATTTTTCTTTATCTCAGTCATTTGATACCCTCATCACCTTACTCTAATCTATGTTCACTTTTAACTTTCTACCTTTACACACCCTCCAAAACTCGTCCACTAACCTTTGCAACTTTTCTTTAGAATCTCCCATAAGCACAGTATCATCAGCAAAAAGTAACTGTATCAACTCCCATTTTGCATTTAATTCCCCATAATTTAATCCCAACCCTCTCCCCAACACCCTAGCATTTACTTCTTTTACAACCCTATCAATAAATATATTAAACAACCATGGTGACATTACACATCCCAGTCTAAGACCTACTTTTACTGGGAAGTAATCTCCCTCTCTCCTACACACCCTAACCTGACCTTCACTATCCTCATAAAAACTCTTTACAGCCTTCAGTAACTTACTACCTATTCCATACACTTGCAACATTTGCCACATTGCTCCCCTATCCACTCTGTCATATGGCTTTTCTAAATCCATAAATGCAATGAGACAGAAAAAAGACACCAGCAATTTTACCATCATGTAAAACAAATACAGGCTTCCGTTTTACATTCACTTGGCAGTACCGTAGTACCTCCCTGGGTGGATGCTGTCTACCAACCTACCAACCAAATAAATAAATAAATGAAGACTGTATTATAATACTACATGAACAGAAGTACTATCCGACTTGTATAACTTCTTTATACAGTCAAACACTGGAAATCATTTGCTTCAAAATTTGTGCAATTCGATTATGTATGGTTTTTTACCGAAGGCCATTTTGTAGGTGGGAAGTTCCAGGACAAAACCAGTGTCCATAATTATGATTGTCCTACTTGTATTCTTTTGGTATTTTTCAGCTGATAGTCACTGTAGCTTCTTTAAAATCCTTATTTATAATTTCACCAATGATTTTAGTAGTTTTGTTCACCTATGTAGTCTTTTCAGTTCTTCATTTCAGTTTCTTCCAGTTCTATTTGTGCATGTAAAACCAATAAGATTCATGAGTATGGTACTGTATATATTTACTTTGTCCCACATCCTTACTGTGGTGATATGAATTTTATATTGCTGTAGTAAAAAAAGTGCATGCTTTTATTAATATTTATTAGAAAAAATAGTGTTTTAGATTTTTCTTTTTCTAATCAAAGATATTACAGCAGGGTAATAAAGCCATGTAACTAGAATGAAAAACCTTTAGAGCATTTCTGAATGATTCATAACTAGAGCATATTCTTTATTTCAGTTTTTTCTAACTGCCTATTGTTATTCATTATTTCATTTCAGTGCATTGTTGGTGAAGATCGCATGATTCGTTTGAGTGGCGTTGCTATGGGTGAGGCCTGTACTATTGTGTTGCGTGGGGCTACAAATCAAATTCTAGAAGAAGCAGAACGCTCTCTGCACGATGCCTTGTGTGTCCTTACACAGACTGTTAAGGAAACTCGCACTGTTTATGGAGGAGGTAAGAAATAATAAAATCTTTATGTGCATGTATGTAAGGTGCAAATTATTTAAAATTTTGTGAGTGATACTGTAAATTAGATTTTCATTACCCCTTTAATAGCATACATTTAATAATATTTTGGGTACCTAACATTTTATGCCAGAGTTGCTTGATAAAATTCAAACTCTCCTAATTTTTGTTTTTAATATTTAATCTAAATTTATACTTTTTAACCAAAAATGTTAATTTTTGTTGAAAAAAAAGTGTTGACAGTAATAACTTTCTGATCCCCAAACATGACATCTCTACTGCATCCAGCATCCCCCTTACTGCATCATTTAAACTCCATGGTTTGCACCTTAGGTACATTTCACTCTTTTTTTTTTTTTTTTTCCTACATGGAAAAAGTTCTTTGTTTTCCACAGAATCCTCAATGCATCACTCACCTTACCTAGACTGTTCTATGGGTCACCTCATTATTTTTAGACCAATCTGCCGACGAGTGCACTCACAGATATCTGAATACAGTGGACCCCAAGCTAACGATCACCTCGAAAATCGTACAATTATTTTTTTTTTTTTTTTTTTTTTCAACAAGTAGGCCGTCTCCCACCGAGGCAGGGTGACCCAAAAAGAAAGAAAATCCCCAAAAAGAAAATACTTTCATCATCATTCAACACTTTCACCACACTCATACATAATCACTGTCTTTGCAGAGGAGCTCAGATACGACAGCTGAGAATAGTCCCTCCCAGCTGTCACTATCTCAGACCCCTCCTTTAAAGTGCAGGCATTGTACTTCCCATTTCCAGGACTCAAGTCCAACTAAATCAATTAACTGGTTTCCCTGAATCCCTTCACAAAATGTTACCCTGCTCACACTCCAACAGATCGTCATGTCCCAAACACCATTCGTCTCCATTCACTCCTATCTAACACGCTCACACATGCTTGCTGGAAGTCCAAGCCCCTCGCCCACAAAACCTCCTTTACCCCTTCCCTCCAACCTTTTCTAGGACGACCCCTACCCCGCCTTCCTTCCCCTACAGATTTATACGCTCTCCAAGTCATTCTACTCTGATCCATTCTCTCTAAATGACCAAACCACCTCAACAACCCCTCTTCAGCCCTCTGACAAATACTTTTAGTAACTCCACACCTTCTCCTAATTTCCACATTCCGAATTTTCTGCATAATATTTACACCACACATTGCCCTTAGACAGGACATCTCCACTGCCTCCAGCCTCCTCCTCGCTGCAGCATTTGGAACCCATGCTTCACACCCATATAAGAGTGTTGGTACCACTATACTTTCGTACATTTTGCATTTAATTCTCCATAATTTAATCCCACCCCTCTCCCCAACACCCTAGCATTTACTTCTTTTACAACCCCATCTATAAATATATTAAACAACCATGGTGACATTACACATCCCTGTCTAAGACCTACTTTTACCGGGAAGTAATCTCCCTCTCTCCTACACACCCTAACCTGAGCCTCACTATCCTCATAAAAACTCTTTACAGCCTTCAGTAACTAACTACCTATTCCATACACTTGCAACATTTGCCACATTGCTCCCCTATTCACTCTATCAAATGCCTTTTCTAAATCCATAAATGCAATAAAAATTTCTCTACCTTTATCTAAATACTGTTCACATATATGCTTCACTGTAAACACTTTATCTACACATCCCCTACCCACTCTAAAGCCTCCTTGCTCATCTGCAATCATACTCTCTGTCTTACCTCTAATTCTTTCAATAATAACCTTGCCATACACTTTACCTGGTATACTCAGTAAACTTCTTCTTCTTCTTTCAACAAATCGGCCGCTTCCCACCAAGGCGGGGTGGCCCAAAGAGAAAAACAAAAGTTTCTCTTTTTAACTTTAGTAATGTACGTATACAGGAGAAGGGGTTACTAGCCCCTTGCTCCCGGCATTTTAGTCGACTCTTACGACACGCATGGCTTACGGAGGAAGAATTCTGTTCCACTTCCCCATGGAGATAAGAGGAAATAAGAACAAGAACTAGTAAGAAAATAGAAGAAAACCCAGAGGGGTGTGTATATATATGCTTGTACATGAATGTGTAATGTGACCTAAGTGTAAGTAGAAGTAACAAGACATGCCTGAAATCTTGCATGTTTATGAGACAGAAAAAAGACACCAGCAATCCTACCATCATGTAAAACAATTACAGGCTTCCGTTTTACACTCATTTGGCAAGACGGTAGTACCTCCCTGGGTGGTTGCTGTCTACCAACCTACTACCTAGGACTCAGTAAACTTCTTTCTTTCTTTCAACACGTCGGCCGTTTCCCACCGAAGCGGGTGGCCCAAAATGAAAAACGAAAGTTTCCCATTTTACATTTAGTAATATATACAGGAGAAGGGGTTACTAGCCCCTTGCTCCCAGCATTTTAGTTGCCTCTTATGACACGCATGGCTTACGGAGGAAGAATTCTGTTCCACTTCCCCATGGAGATAAGAGGAAATAAGAACAAGAACTAGTAAGAAAATAGAAGAAAACCCAGAGGGGTGTGTATATATATGCTTGTACATGAATGTGTAGTGTGACCTAAGTGTAAGTAGAAGTAGCAAGATGTACCTGAAATCTTGCATGTTTATGAGACAGAAAAAAGACTCCAGCAATCCTACCATCATGTAAAACAATTACAGGCTTCCGTTTTACACTCATTTGGCAAGACGGTAGTACCTCCCTGGGTGGTTGCTGTCTACCAACCTACTACCTAGGACTCAGTAAACTTATTCCCCTATAATTTTTACACTCTCTTTTATCCCCCTTCCCTTTATATAAAGGCAAGAAGGCTGGCGCTTATATACTGGCGTCAGGTGGTAGACGAGATTCCCCAGTGGAAGTAGGTCATACCCGAGGGATAGGTTAGTGGTGGTAGTAGCAGCAGCAGCAGCAGCCGTATACATGCTCTCTGCCAATCCCTAGGTACCTTCCCCTCTTTCATACATTTATTAAACAAAAATACCAACCACTCCAGCACTATATCCCCCCCTGCTTTTAACATTTCTGTCATGATCCCGTCAGTTCCAGCTGCTTTACCCCCTTTCATTCTACGTAATGCCTCACGCACCTCCCCCACACTCACATCCTGCTCTTCTTCACTCCTAAATGATGATGTACCTCCCTGGCCAGTACATGAAATTACCGCCTCCCTTTTTTCATCGACATTTAAAAGTTCCTCAAAATATTCCCGCCATCTACCCAATACCTCCAGCTCCCCATCTACTAACTCCCCTACTCTGTTTTTAACTGACAAATCCATTTGTTCCCTAGGCTTTCTTACCTTGTTTATCTCACTCCAAAATTTTTTCTTGTTTTCAGCAAAATTTCTTGACAGAGCCTCTCCCATTCTTTCATCCGCTCTTCTTTTGCACTCTCTCACCACTCTCTTCACCTTTCTTTTACTCTCCATATACTCTGCTCTTCTATTAACACTTCTGTTTTGTAAAAACCTCTCATAAGCTACCTTTTTCTCTTTTATCACACCCTTTACTTCTTCATTCCACCACTCACTCCTCTTTCCTCCTGCACCCACCCTCCTATAGCCACAAACTTCTGCCCCACATTCTAATACTGCATTTTTAAAACTATCTCAACTCTCTTCAACCCCCCCACTACTCATACTAGCACTATCCCACCTTTCTGCCAATAGTTGCTTATATCTCACCCTAACTTCCTCCTCCCTTAGTTTATACACTTTTACCTCTCTCTTACTTGCTGTTGCCATTTTCTTTTGTCACATCTACCTTGTACTCTAACTGTAGCTACAACCAAATAATGATCTGATATATCTGTTGCCCCTCTATAAACATGTACATCCTGAAGCCTACCCATCAACCTTTTATCCACCAATACATAATCCAACAAACTACTTTCCTTACGTGCTATATCATACCTGTATATTTATTTATCCTCTTTTTCATAAAATATGTATTACTTATTACCAAACCTCTTTCCACACATAGCTCAATTAATGGTTCCCCATTTACATTTACCCCTGGCACCCCAAATTTACATACTACTCCCTCCACAACATTTTTACCCACTTTAGCATTAAGATCCCCAACCACAATTACTCTCGCACTTGGTTCAAAACTCCCCACGCACTCACTCAACATTTTCCAAAATCTCTCTCTCTCCTCTACATTACTCTCTTCTCCAGGTGCATAAACACTTACTATAACCCACTTTTCACATCCAACCTTTATTTTACTCCACATAATCCTTGAATTTATACATTTATATTCCTTCTTTACCTGCCATAACTGATTATTCAACATTATTGCCACTCCTTCTTTAGCTCTAACTCTATTTGAAACCCCTGACCTAATCCCATTTATTTCTTCCCACTGAAACTCTCCTACCCCCTTAGCTTTGTCTCACTTAAAGCCAGGACATCCAGCTTCTTTTCATTCATAACATCTACAATCATCTCTTTCTTATCATTAGCACAACATCCACGCACATTCAAACATCCCACTTTGACGGTTTTCTTCTTTTTCTTTTTAGTAAGCTATACAGGAAAAGGGGTTACTAGCCCATTGTTCCTGGCATTTTAGTTGACTTTTACAACACGCATGGCTTACGGAGGAAAGATTCTTATTCCACTTCCCCATGGATATGAAAGGAAAAGGAAAAATTATAAGAACAAGAACTATTAAGATAAAATCAAAGAAAACTCAGATGAGTGTGTATCCATAAACGTGTACATGTTTGCGTAGTGTGACCTAAGTGTAAGTAGAAGTATCAAGACGTACCTGAAATCTTGCATGGTTTTTCTTCTTTCAACACGTCAGCCGTTTCCCACTGAAGCGGGGTGGCCCAAAAGGAAAAACGAAAGTTTCTCCGTTTACATTTAGTAATATATACAGGAGAAGGGGTTACTAGCCCCTTGCTCCCGGCATTTTAGTCGCATATTAGTCGCCGATGCGTAAGTGTCATGGCTACCGCTAACTTCGCGAAAGCATAATTTCGTTAGTTTTCGATCAAATTTCATAATTTTTGTGGCGTTATGATCGGAAAAAGATTCTCTATCATTCCACAAGAAAATTTTTTTTTTTAAATTTGTGGACCCTGAGAATGAGTTTCAGAGAGACCCCTTGGACCCCCAAAGGGTTAAAGCCAGGATATCCAGCTTCTTTTCATTCATAACATCTACAATCATCTCTTATCATTCGCACAACATCTATGCACATTCAAACATCCCACTTTGATGGTTTTCTTCTTTTTTCTTTTTTAGTAAATCTTTACGGGAAAAGGGTTACTAGCCCATTGTTCCTGGCATTTTAGTCGACTTTTACAACACACATGGCTTACAGAGGAAAGATTCTTATTCCCCTTCCCCATGGATATGAAAGGAAAAGCAATAAGAACCAGAACTATTAAGATAAAATCAAAGAAAACTCAGATGAGTGTGTATACATAAATGTGTACATGTATGTTTAGTGTGACCTAAGTGTAAGTAGAAGTAGCAAGACGTACCTGAAATCTTGCATGTTCATGAGACAAAAAAAAAGACAACAGCAATCCTACCATCATGTAAAACAAATACGTACCGGCTTTCATTTCACACTCACTTGGCAGGATGGTAGTACTTCCGTGGGTGGTTGCTGTCTACCAACCTACTATATAGCTTTGCAAATTCATCCACCAACCTTTTCTACTTCCCAGAATCTTCCAAAAGAACCCTGTCTTTGGCAAAGAGCAACTGTGACAATTCCCACTTATATCAAATTCATTATCTTTTAATACCACACCTCTTCCCAAAACCCTAGCATTCACTATAACCCCCTTCCCCTCTCTTTTAATGTTACACTCTCCATTTCCCACCGAGGTTGGGTGACCTGAAAAAGAAACACTCACCATCATTCACATTATCATTGTCCTTTCAGAGATACATAGATATGACAGTTCAGATGTCCCTTCAAACAGCAAAAATTCCCATGCAGGTGCTGCTTCCCACCTCCAGGACTTGTGTCTGGCTAACCAGTTTTCCTGAATCCTTTTCATCAAATGTTACCTTGTTTACACTCCAACAACTTGTCATTTCCCATAAACCATTGCGAATTAGTGTGTCACTGTGCCATCTTAATACAGTGTGTGAAATCGAAGATGTGAGCTTTACAGGAAAAGCTAGCCAAGTAGAGGACATGATGACATTAAATAGATGGTGTGAGAGCTGTTGTGAAGCACACTATCAAACACTGAAATGCACTCCAGTACAAATTATATAATTTTTTTTTTTAATTTCAACAAATTTGTATGCTCATTGTTACTATTCTTGGGTTGATCATTTTGCAATATTAAATTTTATTTTCAACTCGTATAGGAAGCACTAAACCCATAGGGGTCATGTCTGGGAAAATAGAAGGCAATCAAGTTCAAGATGGGGAGGTCAAGTCCATTTCCTTGGATCATGTTACACCTCACTGGCATCAGAGAACCCTCCTAAAGGGGCTATATTTCAATATGATTTTTTTTTTCCATAACTGATGCATTTCCTAGGTAGTAGGTTGGTAGACAGCAACCGCCCAGGGAGGTACTACCGTCCTGCCAGGTGAGTGTAAAACGAAAGCCTGTAATTGTTTTACATGATGGTAGGATTGCTGGGGTCTTTTTTTCTGTCTCATAAATATGCAAGATTTCAGGTATGTCTTGTTACTTCTACTTACACTTAGGTCACACTACACATTCATGTACAAGAATATATATACACACCCCTCTGGGTTTTCTTCTATTATCTTACTAGTTCTTGTTCTTATTTCCTCTTATCTCCATAGGGAAGTGGAACAGAATTCTTCCTCCGTAAGCCATGCGTGTCGTAAGTGTCGACTAAAATGCTGGAAGCAAGGGGCTAGTAACCCCTTCTCCTGATAACATTTAAAGTGCTCCAGATCAATTATTATAAATTATTATTATTCTAAAAACAATAAATGCTATTTTTGCATTTGTTCTTACGACAAGAGTGATTTAGGCATGTTTACCCTGATGTAAACATCTCATATGGTGGCGGTCTGTGCCTGCTCTCTTACCCTCATATAATATGGCATATATTATTCATTTCAGCATCTTTATTACAGTTCTAGGGTATTTATCATGTTTCTGATATCAATTTGGAATAAATGTAATAGATAGATATCCTTTATTACTAATATTAGTGTAATTACTCAACATTTTATTAGCACTAAGGCTAACATCCAACACCCATGACAACTCCCCAGACACTGAATGTTACTGCGCCTCTCCCTCCCTCCAATAGCTCCTCCCACTTCGTAACAATGTTAGATGGTGAATTTAATGTATTTTTCTGTAAGTTTAACTCGTTGTATGTGTATTTTACTTTTTTATTGTTTTCTGTAATATATGAGTTCTTCTTTCAACACGTCGGCCATTTCCCACCGAAGCGGGGTGGCCCAAAAGGAAAAACGAAAGTTTCTCTTTTTACATTTAATAATATATACAGGAAGGAGAAGGGGTTACTAGCCCCTTGCTCCCGGCATTTTAGTCGCCTCTTACGACACGCATGGCTTACGGAGGAAGAATTCTGTTCCACTTCCCCATGGAGTAATATATGAGTTATGCAAATTAAAATAAAGTTATCAAGTTGGAGTTTCATTTTTTGTTCTAATGTATACATATTTAATTCAACATTTGGCATCATTACAAAGTGGGCAGAGCTACAGCAGAGGGAGAAGAAGCAGTGTGTCAGTAACTTGATTCCCCATGACACTTCACAACACTATAAAATACGTATTGTATAATTATACTATTACAGGCCTCCCTCCACAGCCAGCTCATGTCAAAATAACATGTATATAGTACATTATTTTACGATGTTTATATGTGTTTTATGATTGCTCATGGTTCAATAGGTTAAGGAAGCAGTATTGTATTATATTTCCCTACAATATATTGGGGCACCAAACATTCGCGATTTTTCAACATTCACGAGGCTCTTGATCCCCTAACTCTCGCGAATGTTGAGGTATACCTGTATCAGGGAGAACGTAGTGTTCATTTTCAGTCTGTTTCAACACTTGGGGGATTCACTTTACCTGTTCTCCTTTCAGAAAGCTCTTCCTTTAGTGCAGACACTGATTTTTTTTTTTTTGACAGAAAATGACTAATGGCAACTTTGACTTTCATTATTAGCTTATTAGGTTCTTTATCACACTACTTTGCTTTGCCTCCTCTTTAAGGGGGGCTCCTTGTCGCGGTAAAGAGGCTATCGGTCTGAGGAATTGGACCTCTTGGTCTTCTTCCTCAGACCGAACCTAATTACCCCCCAATCCCCCCTCTCTTTTCCCTTTCCTCCTCCTCCTCATCCCTCCCTTATTTCCTTCTCATTTTTACCCTGGGAGCTTCTCTCCACAGGCATTCTAGTTCCTAGGTATGGGGAAGGGTACCGTGGTCCAATTCCATTCCGTTGAGGTTCTTGGCGGTGGTGTAGTTTGCCATGGAATCTGGATTGCCTGGGGATGTCCCGATCCCTCTCCAGTCTCCCGGGGGCTCGGGGGATGGGAAGGTTGCTATCCCGGGGGGGGCTGGTATGAAAGGTAGGGTATGGTACAGGTAGTGCCAGTAAGTAGTGGCATCTGCACTACTTGCGATGTTGAGGTCCTCTTGGGGGGGAGGGGGTTTACGCCCCCCTTTTTTTTTCCCCCTAGGATCTTTTTTTTTTTTATTTTTTTTTTTTTTCTTAAAAACAAAAAGAAAGAAGTAACCAACCATGGATGCCCTAATCCGTGAACCTACCCCGGGCCCCTTCTTGATACTGCAAAATGCCCCGACCCTACCCCGTTAATGGACAACCCCTTCGGACAAACCCTAATACCCCCGTATTCTTGCTGGTGCCGGTTCGTCACCCGCTTCAGGTACCGGGGATCCGACTGGCTCTTTCAAAGGCCCGACCTTCGCTATTCTTTTACCTTGATTCCGGCCCCCTTTTAAAGGGGCAGCAAAATTGCCCGCCCGTC
>WNWK01019531.1:0-37583 GCA_009830355.1 Cherax destructor
TTATTGCCCTCACAACATCCTTTTATCCCCTCTCATAGCTCCTGGGAGTCTCTTTTTTAGAGACTGTCTCTCCCGTACTTGGCAGATCCCCCTTCCTGACCCCGGGCCCCTTCAACTATATTATTATTATTATTATTATTATTATTATTATTATTATTATTATTATTATTATTATTTTTTTTATTACTATTATTATTATTATTATTATTATTATTATTATTATTATTATTGATATTGTTATTTTATTGTTATTTTAGCACATTTTTTTCATTTTTTTTAAAATTTTTTAAAATTTTTTAAAAAAAAAAATTGAAAAGTCTATAAAAATCTTTTTATAGCATTATAAAATCTAAAAATTTTAAGGGGGGTAAACCTCCTATTTTTCTCAACATTTTCAAAAAAATTACCCAAAAATTTTTGTTTATATCTCAAGAACCCCTTTTTCTATCGGCTTCAAATTTCCACCCTGGTGGAGTGTATCTGGGCAGATTCACGGATTTTTACTGGCCTAGCGCCCTATGGACACTGTTACCAAGCCATTTAGCTTTTTTGTGTCGTATGGAGAAAAATTTCCCTCTGAAGAATTAGTCACTGGAACAACATTTGAATCTTTTTGGGAAAAAAGTTTGCCAGCCAGTGCTCCTTTTCAGTCCAAGATGTGGAGGTGTGTGTGGGTGATCACCAGTTGGGGGGGGTCAGCACAGCCCCGGGCCCCCGCCCCACTACCCTATTGGGTCATTTTTCTGCCCATGATTTTTATCATATTTTTTTAGGTGTGTGTGTGTGTGTGTTTTGTTGTGTGTGTGTGTGTGTGTGTGTGTGTGTGTGTGTGTGTGTGTGTGTGTGTGTGTGTGTGTGTGTTTTTAAAAACTGCAATGCTTTACTAACCTAAACTTGTTAATAATACAATAATTTTTCGGGTTAAAAAAAAAAAAGGGGCCCAAATTTTTTAAAAGAAAGAGAAAAAAGTAATTTTTTACTTGCAAAAGAAATTCCCCCCAGGAATAAAGTATTTTATTTGTTCCCCAAATTGGCCGCCCCTTCAACCAGGGAGGTTTGAACCACCCCTTCCACCCTGCTGCCCCCCAAATTAGAACCCCTCCCCCTCTCTCCCCCCCAGTTACTGTTTCCACCCTCCAAATCTCCTAACCCCCCGGGGGGTAATGTTACAGTCTGGAGGGGGAAGTGTGCCTGATCTGAAGGGGGGGGATGTTACAGAGGGGGTGGGAAGTGTGCCTGCACTCTGAAGGATGGGTGGTGATGTTACAGTACTGGGGGGAAAAGAAAGTGCCTGCACTCTGAAGGATGGTGGTGATGTTACAGCGGGGGGACAGTGCCTGCACTCTGAAGGATGGGGGGTGTTTTACCTGGAGGGGGGGAATCAGTGCCTGCACGAAGGATGGGTGGGATGTTACAGACTGAGGTGGGAAGACAGTGCCCACTGAAGGAGGGGGTGGGGGATGTTATATTTAAAAGAGTTATCTGAACAGAATGTCAGCACACTTCTGGAAGACAGTGCCTGATCTCCGTTCCCCCCCGGCACTCCTCAGGTGCCCCTCCACCCCCCTCTTTACTGTTGCTTTGGAACTTACTTGCGCCTTGTAAGACACTTACTGGGCCACTTAAGACGCTGGTTCCACCTGTGAGATGTCTGGTGCATTGAGTGTTATGACGTGTTAGTTAGTTACCATTTTGTCCTAGGCACATGTCGATTAGACACTAGGCCTGTTGTATTTTGTGTGTAAGGAAAACTTCGAAATGTTTTTTCCCGCCGGGTTTCCCGGGCGGGGGTGTGTGTGTGTACTCACCATTTGTGGTTGCAGGGGGGGAGTCATGCTCCTGGCCCCGCCTCTTCACTGATTTACTAGGTCATTTTCTCCTGCTCCATGAGCTTTATCAAACCTCGTCTTAAAACTATGTATGGTTCCTCCTCCACTAGTCTCTTTCTAGGTATTCCCTTCCCCACAACCCATGACTGAAGAAATACTTCCTAACATCCCTTTGACTATAGGAGTCTTCAACTTCCAACTGTGACCCCTTGTTTCTGTGTCCCCCCGTGTGTGTGTGTGTGTGTATCTGCCACAGTCACCACCAGCATCCACTATTCACACCAGCACTACCAGCTACCACTTGACCCGGAGCCGCTCAGGGGGCCCCCTGGGGCAAGGGTGACAAACCACTTCCGTTTTTTTTAAATCCCCACTTTCCCCCAAAAAAATTAATCCCCGTCCCCATTTTTTTTAACTCCCCCCCCCAAAATTTTCATTTAAATCCGGGGCCCCCTTTAAAAAAATTTAATTCCTCCCAAAAAAACCCCCTATGCCCCAACTGAGGATTATTAGGTTATTTCAGGTTATTAGATTTTTCTTGGGGGGAAAATTTCGGGGAGGTAAGTCAGAAATTTTCACAGGTCAAAAAAAAGTTAATGCAAAACTTTTTAGTTATTGGCTTAACAAGACATGGATTTAAAGGTTCTGGGAATTCTCAACGAATCACTGTTGTCGCAAGTCACTGTTCTTACAAGTCACTGTTTTTTAAAAGTCACTGTTCTTAAAAGTCACTGTTCTTAAAAGTCACTGTTCTTACAAGTCACTGTTTTAAAAAATCACTGTTTTTAAAAATTTTTTCTTACAAGTCACTGTTCTTACAAGTCACTGTTTTTACAAGTCACTGTTCTTAAAAGTCACTGTTCTTACAAGTCATTGTTCTTACAAGTCATTGTTCTTACAAGTCACTGTTTTAAAAAATCACTGTTTTTCCCAAATCATTGTTCTTACAAGTCATTGTTCTTACAAGTCATTGTTCTTACAAGTCATTGTTCTTACAAGTCATTGTTTTTAAATCCCCGTTCTTACAAGTCACTGTTCTTACAAGTCTTTTTTCTTACAAGTTATTGTTTTTTACAAGTCACTGCTTCCCAAATCACTGTTCTTACAATCACTGTTCTTACAAGTCACTGTTCTTACAAGTCACTGTTTTAAAATTTTTTATTGTTTTTACAAGTCACTGTTCTTACAAGTCATTGTTTTAAAGTCATTGTTCTTACATGTCATTGCTTACAAGTCATTGTTCTTAAAAGTCACTGTTTTAAAAAAGTCATTGTTCTTACAAGTCACTGTTTTAAAGTCATTGTTCTTACAAGTCATTGTTTTTAAAGTAAAGTTTTACAAGTCATTGTTTTTACAAGTCACTGTTTTTACAAGTCATTGTTTTAAAGTCATTGTTCTTACAAGTCATTGTTCTTACAAGTCATTGTTCTTACAAGTCACTGTTCTTACAAGTCACTGTTCTTAAATCATTGTTCTTAAAAGTCACTGTTTTTAAATCATTGTTTTTCCCAAAATCACTGTTCTTACAAGTCATTGTTCTTACAAGTCATTGTTCTTACAAGTCATTGTTCTTACAAGTCATTGTTCTTAAAAGTCACTGTTCTTACAAGTCACTGTTCTTACAATCATTGTTCTTAAAATCACTGTTCTTACAAAATGTTTTACAAGTCACTGTTCTTACAAGTCATTGTTCTTACAAGTCATTGTTCTTACAAGTCATTGTTCTTACAAGTCATTTGTTCTTAAAGTCACTGTTCTTACAAGTCACTGTTCTTACAAGTCACTGTTCTTACAAGTCATTGTTCTTACATGTCATTGTTCTTACAAGTCATTGTTCTTACAAGTCATTGTTCTTACAAGTCATTGTTCTTACAAGTCACTGTTCTTACAAGTCATTGTTTTAAAAGTCATTGTTCTTACAAGTCATTGTTTTACAAGTCATTGTTCTTACAAGTCATTGTTCTTACAAGTCATTGTTTTTAAAAAGTCACTTTTTTTACAAGTCATTGTTCTTACAAGCCCATTGTTCTTACAAGTCATTGTTCTTACAAGTCATTGTTTTAAGTCATTGTTTTAAAAGTCATTGTTCTTACAAGTCATTTTTTAAAGTTTGTTTTCAAGTCACTGTTCTTACAAGTCACTGTTCTTACAAGTCACTGTTCTTACAAGTCACTGTTGTAATTAACAATTAATAAGTGTTACCTCTTATTATACACAAATACCCCGCCCACAGGAGAGACTAGCTTATGGCGACGTTTACAGACTTAGACCATTTACAAGTCACGAACTTGATACTGGTCAAAGGGAAAGGTTTAACAAACTTATGTTGTATACGCAGTTCACTGTAGGTAAATGAAAAATTCTGAAGCTCGGGAGTGTAAAGTTCTAGCATTTATAAACTATATGACGTGGAATTTTTGGCATATATCCAAAGCCCCATTACCACCCCCTAACCCCCCTACCACCCCTTTTGCCCAAATTTACCACCCACCCCCCACTACCCCCCCCCTACCCCACTACCCCCCACCCCACACCACCACCCACCCCCCCCTACCACCACCCATCCCCACTACCACCACCTACCCCACCCCACCACCCAGTCCCCTTCCCCACCACACCCCCCCCACCCCCACCTAGTCCCCCTACCACCCCAGTCCCCCCTACCACCACCAGTCCCCCCTACCACCACCCGTCCCCACACCACCAATCCCCAACCCCCTTCCCCCACTCCACCACCCCAGTCCCCCTCCACCACCCGTCCCCACTCCACCCCACCCCCACCCCCCCTAGCCCCCCCTACCCCCACACCCCCCTACCAAAATAACCAACCACCTAGTCTTTCAAAACCCCAACCCAAAACCCCCAGGTAAATCAGATTAGTCCAAAAGGACCGTCTGTTCCTAGAATATGCCCCTGGCAAGCCAGCAGGCCGGCCGCCGGGGAAAACCCATTCCATTACATCTGGCTCAACGTTCCTCTCACACACAACACCTATTCTCTCGTCACGGCCATAATTTACGTAAAGAATATATATATATATATATATATATATATTTTAAAAAAAATTAATTATATATGTGTGTGGGGCAACCCAGCTCAGCCTCCGTAAAAGGTATCCGATGGAAAATGAGCTTTCTGCCCCCTTTCCCCCGTTTCGCCCCTTCTTCAGTCTTCCCCCTTTTCACCCACTATTCTTTTAATGCTGTGTTTCCTTTTTATTCCCTCATTCCCGCTATTTCTCCCCTTTAACCTTTTCTCGGTATGGAACTTTATCCCTCCGCTAATTTTATCATGAGCGAAATTGCCCCCAATAAAACCCCTTTCCAAACGTTTCTTCTGAGCTATTGTCAGCAGAACCAGTTGTCAGATTAATGTTTCTGTTTGAACATTAGAATTTAGTGTTCTAACTGCTAAGAACACTAAGTTTTTTTCTCTCTCTCTCTCTCTCTCTCTTCTCTCTCTCTCTCTCTCTCTCTCTCTCTTTTTTCTCTCTTATATCACTAATTTAGCCTTGGTTTGGGGTCCTCGCCCCCCTTTACCCCCCTTGTGAGACATTGTTGGGAAAGGGGGGTTTTCACCCCCCCTCTCTCTTCCCCCTATTCCCCCCATTGTTGGGGGGAAAGGGGGTTTTTAGACTGATTGTTGCTTGGTAGTTCATTATCTCCTACCACATGGCCCCAAATTTATGGCCCCGCGTACTGAATTATGTCCTAGTCTAGATCATGGCCCTAAATCATGGCCCAGGCGCACTAAATCATGTCTCTATCTAGATCATGGCCCAGGCGCACTAAATCATGTCCCTAGTCTAGATCAGGCCCCCAAATTATGGCCCCAGGGGCATTTAATCAGGGGGCCTTTTTTTCTAGATCATGGCTTTAATGCCCTAAATCAGGCCCTTTTGTCAGGGTCCTAAAACATTTTTGTCGTACTAAATCATGGCCCTGGCGTACTAAACCCCGGCCCTAGGATCATAAATCATGGTTTTCTAAATCCAGGCCCCAGGATCCTAAACCCTGGCCCTGGCGTTCTAAATCATGGCCTTAGACTCCTAAATCATGGCCTTAACAACCTTTGAGCAAAAGTTATGATAATAGAAACCTTTCGCTTTTTCGCTCTTTTTTTTCGCTCAATTGTCCGAAAATTGTAAAAGTGAGCGAAAAGAAAAAATTTTTTCTTTTCATTTTTTAAAAAAAACGTTTCCCCACCTTGGTATCCGAAAAACCCCACTGTGGGCGAAGCGTCTACTCTACTACACTCGTCGGGAAAACCTTTTTTTCTCTGATTGGTTGGGGCTGGCAATCAGTGAAAAAAATGATTGGCTGGTTCTCTGAATGTCTTCAAGACTGATGGGGAAACAAAATGGTCGAGGAGGAGGAAGAGGAGGAAGAGGAAGAAAGAGGGAGGAGGAAGAGGAGGAAGAAAAAAGGAAGGGAGGAAAAGGGAAAAGGGGGGGAGGAGGAAGGGAAAGGGGAGGAAGAGGAAGAGGAAGAGGAAGGGGAAAGGGGGGCGGAGGAGGAGGAGGAGGAGGAGGAAAGGGGGGGGAGGAAGAGGAAGAGGGGGAGGAGGAAGAAGAAGGGGAAAGGGGGAAGAGGAGGAGGAGGGGGGAGGAGGAGGAAGAGGAGGAGGAAGAGGAAGAGGAAGAGGGGGGAAGGGGGAGGAGGAGGGGGGGGGAAGGGAAGGGGAAAGGGGGAAGGAAAGAGGAAGAGGAAGAGGAGGAGGGGGGGGGGCCCCAGTGGGGGAATTAGGAGGAAGGGAGGGGGGAGGGAGGGAAAGAGAGAGGGGAGGGAGGGAGGGAGAAAAAGGGGGGAGGGAAGGGATTACATTCAATCACGGGAAAAACCCAAAAATGGTTTTTAGAATGGCCATGAAAAGGGCAATGAAAGAAAGGGGGAAAAAAAAGACGGGGGGAAAAAAAAAAAAAGGGAATGAAAAAAGGGGGGAAAAAATAAAAAAGGGGGGAAATAAAAAAGGGGGGGAAATGAAAGAAAGAAGGAAAAAAAAGAAAGGGAAAAAAAAAAAGGGGGGAAATAAAGAAAGGGGGAAATAAAAAAAGGGGGGAAAAAAAAAAAGGGGGAAATAAAAAAAGGGGAAATGAAAGAAAGAGGGAAAGTACTAAAGAAAAAAAAGGTCAGACAGTGCCTTTGAAAGGGGGGAGATAATCAGTTTTGATCCGAGGAAGAGGAGGATTTGTGGAAAAAAAAATCCCCCCAAAAAAAACTTATATATAATTTTAAGTAAAAATTATTCAAATTATCACAGTTTGTGATAATTTATCAAAATTTTTTCCCAAATTTTTAAAAAATTACCACAAATTATCATTTTTTTTACAAATTATGACAAATTATCCCAAATTATCACAAATTATCATAAATTATAAAAAAATTATAAAAAATTATAAAAAATTAAAAAAAATTACCCAAAAATTATCACAAATTGTCATAAATTGTCACAAATTAATAAATTATCACTAATTATTACAAATTATAAAAAATTATCATAAATTATCATAAATTATCATAAATTCCCCAAAATTTCAAAATTTTTATCATAAATTATCAAAAATTTTTTCAAAAATTAAAAACATATGAATTATCCAAATTATCAGACTCGTCTCCTTTTTTAATAATTCAATTAATAGTGATAAAAAAAGGGGAAAAAAGGGGGGGAAAAAGGAAAAGGGGAAAAGGGGAAAAAAAAATAGTAAAAAAAAGGGGGGAATAGGAATTCCTCGTGGGGAAAAAGGATCCCCCCATTCCTTCTACCCCCCCTTTTCCGTCCCTACTCCCCCCCCGAAAATTCGGTGGTAGCGCACTAGCCCACGCATTGAGGTCCGTGGTTCGACCCCCGGTTTTCGGGGAACACTGGGGGCGTTTTCCCCCTTTAAAAACCTGTTTTCACTGTTCACCAAACAGTTTTAGGTACCTGGGTGATCCCTTTCACCTGCTGTCATTTTTTTTAGCAGTAAGTAGGCCCCGGGGGTTAGTCCCCCACACCTGCTGTCACTGTTCCCCCTAACAGTAAGTAGGTCCCCGGGGTTAGTCCCCACCTGCTGTCACTGTTCACCTAACAGTAAGTAGGTACCTGGGTGTTATTTTTCTGGGTAGGCCCCATCCTATAAAAAAAAAAACCTAAGTTGTGGGAAATGTTTTTGCATAACAAGGGGTTTTTAAAATAGTATGTCATTGATGTCAGCTATGGTCTGTATAAGTTGCATCATGTACTTGGGGAAATAAAGATTATTTTTATTATTATTATTATTATTATTATTATTTTATTTTTATTATTATTATTTTATTCCTTTCCCACCCCTGCTCCTTCCGTCCTTCTTCCCCTTTCCCTTTCCCAGGAGAACAACTTAAATTTTCGGGGAAATCTCCCAGCCCCAGGCTGGCACTACTGGGGGGCTGTCCTCCCCCCTCCTCCTCCTCCCCCCTCCTCCCTCCTCCTCCTCCTCCCCCCTCCCCCCTCCTCCCCCTCCCCCCTCCTCCTCTTTCTCCTCTTCCTCCTCCTTTTTCCTCCTCCTCATCTCCCCCCCTCCTGCTGTCCTCCCCACAGGACAGGACAATTTTTACAGTGGGTAACCCAAGAAGACACCCCTGCCCCCCAAAGGGTTTTGAGAGAGTATCCAAATTTTCCGTGAGATATCTCTTCCTCTCTCCTCTCTCTCTCTCTCTCTCTCTCTCCCCCCCCATCCTCAGGAAGCCCCACAAGAACTAACTCTGAGAGGGAAACAGAATTGCAAGTGCTCTTTTCCCCAAAATTTTTTTTTCCTCCAATTTGGGTTATATATATTTTGTTTATATATATATATATATATATATATATATATATATATATATATATATATATATATATATATATATATATATATATAAAATATATATAAAATATATATTTTCCCCGGGAATAGAAATATATAGTGAGGTAGTAACAGTTAATACTATTACTTCCACCCCCATTACCTAATAACCCCAACTATTACTATTATTATTATGCTACTGCTGCTATTATTGCTACTGCTACTATTACTACTACTACCACTATTGCTACTACTGTTAACACTCTAGAAAAAATCCCTTTTTATTCCTCCAGCCCTTCCACAACCCTCTCCCCCCTCCCCCCCCTTTTCCTTCTCTCCCCTTTTTCTCTCCCTCCTTCCCCTTCTTTTCTCCCCCCTTTCCTCTCCATCTTTCTTCCCCTGACTGCTCTTTCCTCCTACGTCTCCCATTCCTGTCTTTCCCCTCCCTTTCCCCAACCAAAACCCTCCATCACTAAAAATGGGGGCCCGTCAAGGGGACCTTCTGAATTGGGGAGAATCCATCACCCAGCTATCACTGGGTCCCATCTCCTTCAACCCCGTGGCAAGACCCAACCCCCGGGGCCCCCTTGACAACACACCCCGGGTTCTCCTCCCCCCCAAAGGGTTTTTTTTCCCTTTTAAAGGACCGCGCCCTTAGAACCCGTTTCGCCCTACGGGGGAAAATTTTTTCATTTGGTACGTTGTGATCTTACTTAATTTCATCTTGGGAGATAAATTCCTTTTCCGAGCGATGGGTTCATTAGTTCTATTTCTTGGGGTTACAATAGACAGGCAGGGTGGATTTTGTTGCTAAATTCCTTGAAGTGAGATTTTGTAAGTTGGTTTGTCATGGGTCTGTTCTAGTTGTTGTTTGAGAGAGAGAGAAGGCGTGACTTTATTTGTCTTAAAGGGACCCAGGTCCCAAATATCCACCCTACATTCTTGGGAGGCAGGTGGCCCCACCCTGACCCCTCGCATGTCTTGAAGGATCAGGTGTCACTATCCTGCCTCACATGTCTTGAAGAGGATCAGGTGGCCTATCCTGACCCCTCACATGTCTTGAAGAGGATCAGGTGGCACTATCCGGGCCCCACAGTCTTGAAGAGGATTGGGTGCCACTACCCCACCCTCGCAGGCCTTAAAGGAATCAGGTGGAATTATTCTGCCCCACAAGTTTGAAAAGATCAGGTGGCACTACCCTGACCCTCACTTTCCCTTGAAGAGGATCAGGTCCTATCCTGACCCTCACATGTCTTGAAGAGGAACAGGTGCCCTATCACCCTCACATGTCTTGAAGAAGATCAGGTGTCACTTATCCTGACCCACATCTGTCTTGAAGAGATCCAGGTGCCACTATCCTGACCCTCACCTGTCTTGAAGAAGTCCAGATGCCACTATCCTCACCCTCACCTGTCTTAAGAGGTCCAGGTGCCACTTTCCTGACCCTCACCTGTTTAAAGAAGTCCAGGTGCCACTATCCTCACCCTCACCTGTCTTGAAGGGTCAGGTGCCCGGATATTTATCACATGAGTGCACATACTTCCACGGTTGTTGCATGCAAAGAGTATGTCACCCTTATTCGGAGCATGTTAAACACACCCACATAGGCTGCATCACCAACCAGGAACCATCTTGTTGGGTTTGGTGATCGGGGCCCCATCACCAAATCAACAACGTGGTTCAGCCAATAATAGTGCGGGTCTGGCAATGGGAAAGGTGACATGGATTCCACTCACATGTTTGCCATTGTCATTCCACCCTGTGCTGGTTGTTGTACGGTCGTCTCTGTCTATTGGCTGTTGTTCTGCCTTGACTACTGTGGCGTGCACTAATACTACTATCTCTGTATATAGTGTACATGTTTTGTATAAAGCCTTAAATATACTTGAAGGAAAATACAAAAATTCATAATTGCTTGGTGAAGGAAATACAATTCAAAGCATTTTCTACTGTGTTTCTTTGCTCCAAGCTCCTTTACACTCAGGATAACAGGCCTTAGAACCTGAGGTTGTAATATGGGTAGCCTGTTTTGGAGCTGAATTTGGGCTGGACTCCAGAGCAGGAGTTGAGCCTAGAGTTGGTTGTGCAGGGCTAGTCTTGTATCATTAAGATAGCTTGCTATCTGGCATTCTTCACGCTTTGCCAACGCTTCAGAATTTTGTCATCTTTTGCATTCGTTCGCTATGGTCAGCCTTGCTATTGGTGAGTATTCTGCAATTTGGTTTGTTTTGCGTGTCACCTTTAGATTCTGCAGTCGTACCTTTCATGGTACAGCGTGTTACGTTGTTAATGCCACCTTTGAGCCCGGACGATTAGTGTCTGAGTTCACTCTCCAAAAAGTTGCCCAAACTCTCCACGGGTTTGTTGGAATTGTCATTCTATTGGATTAAATAACCACCCTTACTTTCCCGCAACCGTGATATTATAAGGAGTAAACTACAAACTGAAACTATGGCATATCAGACTCATGTTTCTCCCAAGACAGTGCTGTAACCGTAGGTCACCATTAAGGTATCTACAAGTAATGGGGAGACAAAACTCCTGAGCAAAACCAGCAGTTTCGTGAAGTCTCAGGTGTGGGGTTATCTACAGGTGAATCTGTTCATTGGTGCTTGAGTTGCCAGACTCAATCTTGAACAAACTAAAGAACAGCGTGCATTTGCTAAGGAAGATTGATAGAGAGAAGGAGAGGAGGCAATTCCATCAAACTGTAGATGACTTCAATTTGCAAAGGGCAGTACAGTTTGTTCCTCGTTTTGATGAAGCAGAGCTTGAACAGTTTTTCGAAGCATTTGAAAACCAGGCTCGAGCTTTAGGGTGGCCTGAGGTTCATTGGGCGTCACTGGTGCATACTGCGTTGTTTGGTAAGGCACAAGAATTTACGTCCATCCTGGGTAATGAAGACTTTGGTAACTATCGCATTGTGAAAACCACTGTTCTTGGGGCTTATCAATGTATTCCTGCCAAGATAGGAAAGAATTCAAACTCGGCAGAAGGCAGCTGGGTCAGTCTTACGTTGACTTTGTCAGACAGCAGACCAGGGCTTTTACAAAGTGGTACAAGGCACGTGGTGTCGCTGATTTTGATAATCTGGTACAACTTATCTTGGTGAAACCTGCTGGAGTCTGTTAGCCCAGAGTTCGAGTCTTTCTTCAAGATCGTTCATTGGCTACTGCATTGGAAGCAGCCAGGTTGGCTGATACTTTTGACACTAACCGCTCCTTGTCCGAGCGGTCTTTTCTCTTTCCTCAACAGCCTGGTATGAGCAGAGATCGTCAAAGAAAAGTTCCTGAGTGGAGAACGAAATGTCAAGATGACGGTGAATCTCGTCAGCAGTCAACTAAATCACCTGGTGAGCAGCGTTACTTCACTCATGGTCAACCTGGTGAGACCTCAAACTACTCAACATGGTGATTCGAGACGGCAGTATCCAGAGTGGCGTAAGCCACAAAATCAAAGGAGCCAAAGTTAAAGCTGAGGTGGTATGCTACTTGTGTGGAACAGGGCCACATCAGGCCCAATTGCCCAAATAACCCCCAACCATTAGGGAAAATTTAATGTCCCTAATAATAATATGACTCAGAAAGAAGTAAAGAAGGGAATGGCCCCTACTATAGCACTTGTCATATATCCCTTCAGGAACATTCAGAGAAAAGGAAGTTAGAACCTTTAGGGATACTGGAGCATATTGCTCACTTATAAGAGAGGGAGTACTTCCCTTTCTGAACAAACCTCTTTGCAGTCCTCAGTTCTGTTAGAAGCTTTTGGAGGAGCAGTATTTTCTGTCCCTTTCATAAAATATATGTGCAGATAAATACTACACAGGGTATTTTACTGTAGGTGTATCTGATGGATTCCTCATGAAAGATGCGATGCTATTACTGGGTAATAACATTTGAGTCTACTAGATGTATGGAACCCAAATGATTAATTCTTCCCCAATGTTGGCCATAACTCGGGCAAAATTCAAAGTGATGTCTGATGAGAATGTTAACTCTTCCTTTTTGGGCGACTCTGATCTCGGACTAACCAATTTGTTTTGCGAGGAAAACTGGCCAAGGCCTCGTAAATTTATTGAACACCCCAGATCAAGCCTTCCTATTCCAGGGCTGCAGGATTGCCAGATATCTCTGTTTCCGTACCTGAGGGACTGTCCTTTCCGGAGGAACAACGAAAGACTCCTCATTAAACTACGGTTTTGAGGCAGCCATGGGTAAATCCCTCAGTTCACCCAGTCAAGTATCAACTTAAAAACGGTTACTTAGTCTGCACTGAAACTGGTAAGGAGGTAGAGGGAGACAGAACAGATAGATTAGTAGTTCCCAAAAAATTTAGGTCTCAGATATTAAATATAGCCCATAACTCTTCTTTAGGAGGCCATTTGGGGAATTCCAAAACTATGTATAGAATATTAAAAAGAATTCTTTTACCAAGTTAAGGCAAGATGTAAAGAATCATATTCGCTGTTGTCCAGAATGTCAGCAGGTGGGAAACCTGGACACCCCATTAAACCTGCACCTCTCCATCCCATTCCTGTTAATGGAGACCCTTTTTCAGAATTAATAATAGATTGTGTAGGTCCACTACCTAAAAGCTAAGTCTGGAAATCAATACTTATTCACAATCATGGATAGAGTAACTGATATCCAGAGGCAGTTCCTATGCGAGTATATAAATACCAAAGCAATTCTTAAAGCCTTAACTAAGTTCATCTCTTGCTTTGGAATTTCTAAATCTTTCAAAGTGATCAAGTACTAACTTCACTGCCAAAGCATTTAGAGAAGCATTAACTAGGCTAGGAATAGTTCATAACCTATCCACTGCCTATCATCCTAGTCCCAAGGCGCCTTGGAAAGATTCCATCAGACGTTAAAAACAATGATGAGAACATTCCTGCATGCATTTTCCTACAGACTGGGATGAATCACTCCTCTGTTGCTATTCGCAATGAGAGAAACTGTGCAAGAGTCCGATTTGAGCTGATTTTTGGGCAAAATGCTAGAAGTCTCTGAGTGCTCAAGAAGGATGGATGGGAGAAGAGCCTCCACAACCCTCTACAACCCTTCTTCAAGGTTGCAGGTGGCACGTCAGTTGGCTCAGGCTAATTTAAAGGCAGCTCAGAAACGATGAAAAGAGGTATGACAGAAATTCAAAGTTTCGCTCTTCCATCAGGAGATGGTGTTGGTACAGGAGCCTATACCTGGTCACACCTTGAAAGCTAGATTTACGGGACCCATGCAAATTGTAAGTAAATTATCTGAGGTATTATGTGGTATCTCCCCCTTTGAAAAGACCTCAAAACTAAAACCTACACCAGATAAAGTCCCAGTAATGACTCTGTCCTCTGCCTCTATGACCCTTGCACTTCTGAGATCAATGTAAAGCTTCCCAATTCGGTCCTCCCTCAAGGACCCTAGCCCTTTAATGTTGGGGCTGTCTAAGAATCAAGTAACCTAGTTTAACTGGCTCTTACAGTTGTATCCTGATATTTTTTCGGATGTGCCGAAAAAATGTACACTAGGATATCATGATTTAGATGTTGGAAACTCTAAACCTATTAAACTCTCCCCTACAGAGCTAATCTTGAAAAACAGAAGCTACTTCAACAGGAGGTAGAATTTCTGTTAGAGCATGGGTTAGTGGAGGAGTCATCTAGTCCGTGGGCTTCACCGTGCATCCTTGTTAACAAAGCTGATGGAGGGTTCGAATGTTACAGATTACCGTAAGGTGAATGAGGTCACGTTGCAGATGCCTATCCTCTGCCACGTCTGGATGATGTAATCGACTTTGTGGGTAAGGGTACTTTGTTCCAATTGGACCTCCTTAAAGGTTACTATCAAGTACCTTTAACAGATAAGGCGAAGGAAATCTCTGCCTTAATTCCAGGAGGTCATTATCAGTATACAGTTACCCCCTTCGGAATGAAAAACTCTCCTGCATCATTCCAGAGACTGATCCATCAGGCTATTAAAGGACTTGAAGGCACGGCCGCTTACCTAGAAGATATAGTTGTTGTGTCGGACACTTGGAACCAACATATGTTTAGGCTTAAGGCTCTCTTTGAGACCTTCCAGAGTTTTCATTTAACTGTTAATTTATCAAAGTCATCCTTTGGCCAATCTACTATTAATTTTTGGGCCATGAAGTAGGTAGTGGCAAAGTGGCCCTAAATTTGCAAAAATTCTGGCCATTAAAAATTATCCAGTACCCCTGACAGAAAATCCCTTCAACGTTTTCTAGGGATGGTAGGGTTTTATAGAAGATTCTGTAAAATTTTTGCAGATATTGTTGCCCCTCTAACCTCACTTACCCCAGAATGTCAAAATGCTTTTGAAAACAAAGAGATTACTTTGTACTGCACCTATACTTTTGTCTCCAGACTTCTCAAAACCTTTCTCATTACAGATAGATGCTTGTGAGTCTGGGGTGGGGGCAGTGCAGTCAGCCAAATACCAACCACACCAGAGGGCCTACTCCACTATAGAGAAGGAGGGCCTGGCTCTGATATTGGAATTAGAGCACTTTGACGTCTATTTGGGCCAGACGTCTCAGTTGGTCCCCATCTACAGCAACCACAACCCTCAGGTGTACCTCCAATCCATGAAGAATCATAACACAAGACTCATGCATTGGAGCATTAGGCTCAACCCTACAATGTAAAGATTATACACATCTCTGACAAAGACAATACGCTGGCTGATTTTTATCTCGAATTTAATTAGGTTAGGATGTGTTAGGGACGTTGGGTAGAGCCAGCTCTTTTTTCCCCAGTGGGTTTTTTTTTTAGTGAGGGGATATTCTGCTACCGACCGCAGGTATCTTGGACCTACGTTAGCCCTACCGTCTGCTGTCTCACTCTTAAGTTTAAAACCGGACTTTATGTCTCGAGAAAAGTTTAGCTTTATCTAATGAGTGGGATGGTTGAGGAAAGGCAGTCCCATTATTGTAACATGCCATGGTGGCCTCTACCCATTTGAGGTAGAAACCTAGTCCTGAGCCCTCTTGGGGTGGGGGGGCTGCATGCAAAGTACGCCACCCTTATTCGGAGCATGTTAAACACACCCACATAGGCTGCCTCACCAACCAGCGAACCATCTTGTTAAGGGTTTGGTGATCGGGGCCCCATCACCAAATCAAAAAAGTGGTTCAGCCAATCATGGTGTGGGTCTGGCAATGGGAAAGGTGACGTGGATTCCACTCACATGTTTGCCATTGTCATTCCCACCCTGAGCTGGTTGTTGTACGGTCGTCTCTGTCTATTGGCTGTTGTTCTGCCTTGACTACCATGGCGTGCACTAATACTACTTTCTCTGTATATAGTGTACATATTTGTATAAAACCTTATAAATATACTTGAAGGAAAATACAAAAATCATAATTGCTTGGTAAAGGAAATACAATTCAAAGCATTTTCTACTGTGTTTCTTTTCTCCAAGCTCCCTTTACACTCAGGATAACAGGCCTTAGAACCTGAGGTTGTAATACAGGTGTTCATTCTGCACATATTCGACACAGATGTTTATCCACTTTACATTATCCCTGCATGAAGCGGGCAGCATCCTCAGTCCCTCGGTCTTGAGTGATGGTGGTCAGTCCCTCGGTCTTGACTGAAGGTAATCAGTCCCTCAGCCTTGAGTGTAGGTGATATAAGTAGAGCTTGATTCCCTCTACACAGGGCGAAACGTTGTCCCGGTAAAAACGTGTTCTCAACGTCCTTATTCCCTTCACAAAAACGAGTTAAGATTGTTCATTGGTTGCCACCATTTCACAAGTTATATTCTGGGCACCTTTCCCCGTCTAGCCCCGTCTAGCACTTGTAGCCTGTCTAGCTCTGTCTAGCACTGTCTAGCACTGTGTGCTCTGTCTAGCACTGTATGCTCTGTCTAGCTCTGTCTGCACTGTCTAGCATTGTCTAGCACTGTTTAGCACTGTTTAGCACTGTATAGCCTCTGTCTAGCTCTGTGTAGATCTGTCTGCTCTGTCTAGCACTGTCTAGCATTGTCTAGCTTTCTAGCACTGTTTAACTGTGTAGCTTTTGCTACTCTGTGTAGCTCTTCAAACTCTGTATAGCACTGTCTAGCACTGTTTAGCACTGTGTAGCTCTGGCTAGCACTGTGTAGTCTGAGCTCTGTCTAGCACTGTCTAGCATTGTCTAGCACTGTGTAGCTCTGTCAAACTCTGTCTAGCACTGTCTAGCATTGTTCATTGTCTAGCACTGTATAGCACTGTCTAGCTCTGTCTAGCACTGTGTAGCATTGTCTAGTACTGTCTAGCTTTGTCTAGCTTTGTCACACTGTCTAGCTTTGTTAGAAACTGCTAGCTTTGTCTAGCACTGTCTAGCTTTGTCTAGCTTTTTCTAGCACTGTCTAAAACGGGGCTTTGTCCTGGCTCTGCCCTAGCATTGTCTAGCTTTTCTGCACTGTGTAGCTCTGTCTAGCACTGTCTAGCATTGTCTAGCACTGTATAGCACTGTCTAGCTCTGTCTAGCACTGTTGGTTGTCTAATGTCTAGCTTTGTCTAGCTTTGTCTAGCACTGTCTAGCTTTGTCTAGCCTGTCTAGCTTTGTCTAGCACTGTCTAGCTTTGTCTAGCTTTTTCTAGCACTGTCAGCACTGTGGCTCTGTCTAGCTCTGTCTGCTTGTCTAGCATTGTCTAGACTGTGTAGCTCTTCTAGCACTGCTAGCATTGTCTAGCACTGTCTAGCACTGTGTAGCTCTGTCTAGCACTGTGTAGCATTGTCTAGCACTGTCTAGCTTTGTCTACCACGTCTAGCACTAGAGCTCTGTCTAGCTTTGTCTAGCTCTGTCTAGCACTTGTAGCTCTGTCTAGCCCTGTCTAGCTCTGTCTAACACTGTCTAGCACTGTCTAGCTTTGTCTAGCTCTATCTAGCTCTGTCTAGCACTGTCTAGCTTTGTCTGGCACTGTCTAGCACTTTGTAGCTGTGTCTAGCACTCTCTGCTCTGTCTAACACTGTCTAGTATTTCTAGCACCAAAGCCTGTCTGTCTGTCTAGCACTGTCTAGCTTTGTCTAGCTCTATCTAGCTCTATCTAGCACTGTCTAGCTTTGTCTAGCACTGTCTAGCCTTCTAGCACTGTTTGCTCTGTCTAGCACTGTCTTGCTCTGTCTAGCACTGTTTAACACTGTCTAGCTCTGTCTAGCTCTGTTAGCACTGTCTAGCAATGTCTAGCTCTCCTTATCTCTGCCCTTTCCCTCTCTCTCTCGCTGGCGTAGTTAAAAGGGGTCGCGCTCTTAACGAACTACGCAATTTATTGCTTCGTTTACGCACCAAAGGCCACGCATTAGCGGCCGGTGGATACCCTAACACTCGTCTAGTACCCTCTTCAAAGCCTTGTCTAACCTCCCCCCATGGGATGGCGTGATGTTTTGGAATGAAAGGACACGTGTGCAACACAGTGGCTTCATCAGTTGAATACAAAGAACGGTTTTAAGGAGAAATGGGCTGGGGGTAACCCGTCCCTTAACCTGGAATCGATGTTTCAGTCCGTCAAGAAGACTGATGGTATATCAAATACCAGTTCTTTATGATCCATTTATTCAATTTCAATTTAGAGACAATTGGAGGAAGGTTGGAGAGAATTTACAGACAGGAAGTAGAAGAGAATTTGTTGTTGTTTGGGTAGCACTGAAAATGAGTTGGGAAATTATTTTTTTTTTTGGGTTTTGGTCTGAGAAGGACCTGCCTAGTGTGGGCCAGAGGGGGTACTGCAGTGTTGAAGATCCAAGAAAGTTTGCAAAAAATTTTTGGGATCTTTATTGATGAAAACGTTTGCCCACAGTAGGTTTTTTTAGTCAAAACAAAGGGCAGTAGTAGTGAAAAGATGATTTTAACAGTCCCCCAACCTTTGAGAAATAGTGTTTGGGGGGAGTCCCTCAGCCTGGGGAAAGTTCAGCTCCCAAAATTTGGAACGATATCAGGCTATATCCTACGAACTTTGTCAGTGATAGCACTGTGTGATCTTGGTTTTGCTGGTGATTTTTACTAATATCTGGATCGCTAATCTCATTGTTTTTTTTTTTTAAAGTGTTAGAGTATTGTACACGCAAAAATTAATCCCCCGTGATTTTTTTTCCCCAAAAAATCGGAAGGATTGGTACTGGATTGTTGATTGTACGTACTTTTTATTTAGATACCAACTCTCACCTCATTTTTTACCAGGCTCATACTGACCCAAACAGACCCATACAGACCTTACAGGCCCACAAAGTCATACAGACTTTCCCCCCCACACAGACCCATGCAGACCCACACATTCCCAAAACAGACCCCACAGACCCACACTGACCCCACAGACCCTACAGACCCCCCAAAAAAACCCCACTTTTCCCACACATACCCATACAGACCCACACAGACCCACATGACCCCACATACCAGGAGAGATACCATATTAATTACTAAGTCCTCTAATGAAGTACCAGCCCCGGTTTTAATTACTCCCTGCAATAAATAAAATTGGACCCTTTTAAGGGTTCAAGGGAAGGGGAAGGGGCCAAGGGGCCAAGGGGTTCCTTAATAGCAGATCCACTAAGCAAAACAACCTTCAAAAACATTTTCTTACTGCCTTATCATCCTTCCTCGAATCAAACCCCATTGCCTTCCCCCTTTCCCCCCCGGGGCTTTTGAAAACGAACCCCCCCTGATTTAGCTCTACCCCTCCCCAAAATAACACTACACACACACGAAATCCCCACAATGGTACTGAAATTCATTTCGTTCTTTTTTTTAAATTTTGGGGAAAGGGCGGGGACCACGCCCCTCTATCACGAATTTCCGGGTTTTTCTGCGATTTCCGTATCGGAGCCCAAATTTTAACAGTTTTGACTTGTTTATTGGCGATTATCCGGGGAATTTGCATCGGGGGGGTGAGGATAAATCTAGCTTTATCTGGCCCGTATGACGGCGTTTCTCCTGCTCTGTAAATACAGTGTACAGACGGGGTTCGAGTCGGAAATTCATTGGGGGTTAGGTCAACTGTTGCAGTGTGTGTGTGTGTGTGTGTGTGTGTGTGTGTTTTTGTGTGTGTGTGTGTGTGTGTGTGTGTGTGTGTTTGTGTGTGTGTTAATGAGCTGAGGCAAGTAAGGGTTCCTTGCCTGTGATTGAGGTCAGGGGGGCTGAAAGAGCTTTAAACATGATTCTGGGCAGTCCCATACAATGCTTGGGAAGTACCTCATGTTACATGGGCAGTAGTACCTCACAATACACGGACAAACTACAAACAGGTAATACCTCAAAATACACGGGTAATACCCAAATACAAAAATACCTCACAATACACGGGCAAACCTCACAATACAGGACAATACCTCACAATACACGGGTAATACCTCACAAACGGGTAATACCCACAATACACGGGTAATACCTCAAATACACGGGTAATACCTCACAATACACGGGTAATACCTCACAATACACGGGTAATACCTCACAATACACGGACAATACCTCACAATACACGGACAATACCTCACAATACACGGGTAATACCTCACAATACACGGACAATCCCTCACAATACACGGACAATACCTCACAATACCGGGTAATAAAATCACGGGAAACCTCACAATACACGGGTAATACCTACAATACACGGGTAATACCTCACAATACACGGGTAATATCACAATACACGGGTAATACCTCACAATACACGGGTAATATTACATAAAGGTAATACTTCACCACGGGTAATACCTCACAATACACGGGTAATACCTCACAATACCCCAACACAGCATCCCACAAGGCAAGCTGATCTCCCACAGCACTGACCCCGTTAGCATCTAACTCGTCTCACAAATCACTCAAGAAACAAACCTTTCCTCTGTTGACCTCGCAGTTGGGACCTCAACTCCCCAATTTGACCCCCAAACTCTGAATTACTGGTAAAGAGAACGAAAACAACTGAACGCCTTGTTATGACACAAGCATGCGCTGTTTCTTCCTGACCCAAATATAAACTCCCTCTCTCTCTCTCTCTCTCTCTCTCTCTCTCTCTCCCTCTCTCCCCCCCCCCAGCACTAAAAGTTTTATCTCTATCCTCCCAGTTTCGCGTCATTTATCTGTCTGTATTCCCATTCCGGTCCATTCCGGCGGTCCTCTGGTGTCCCCGTGTCGTGGTTCATTCCGGTGGTCCCCGGTCATGTTCCAGTGTCGCCTTACACTCACCCCAAAATAATATTAACATCCCTCCTCTCTCTAGATGGCTTCTTTTGTCAGGAGACCATCAATCCTCTAGATGGTGCCCTTTTGTCAGGGCCATCTGAATCCCTTGGTGGTGTTCCTTGGTCAGGATCCATCTGAATCCCTCTAGATTGTTCCTTGGTCAGGAGACCATCAATCCTTCTAGATGGTGTCCCTTGGTCAGGAACCATCTGAATCCTTCTAGATGGTGTTCCTTTCAGGGAATCAATACTTTAGTTGGTGTCCTTAGCGGGGACCATCTCTTCTTTTTGATCGTCTTCCTTGCGGGGTCCCTTCCTCATCATCGTCCCACTGCCCAGTCCCAGAGACCTGGTTGACAACGTGATCAACCAGGCTGTTGGTGCTGGCAGCACACGGGCAACATAGGCACCACAGCCTGGCTGATCAGGAATTGCTTGCTCTAAAGGGCGAGACGTAGTCATAACTATGGTAAAAAAAAAACAAACAACTCGGTGTACAGGCTTTATTTACAGTGCAACGTTTGTTAAGCAGGGGAAACTTGCATATATAAAAATTTAATTGTTTCAGGCATATCTATTTTCAAAAAATAATAATTAGTAACTATGATTCTGGGATATCTGCTGACAAAATGCTTTGCCAACATGTATCGTTTCCGATTTTATACACACAGTATCCTTTGGTATATTGGGTATTCCTGGTGACAAACTGACGCTATTTCACTGGTTCCTTGTCCAATCCTCGTCGTTCCTGCTTCTGTGTTCCTCCCACCTGCTCACCTCATAATGTAAACACAGAGATAGCCCCGACCTGCAGTATATCCCATTTACATCCCTGCCCAGGGCATCCCTGGCATTTTCATTTCTTATTTCTTTTTCGTAATTGCCTGCACATGACCTGCTTGTCTGAGAAGATTACCATCTCGTAATGGTGATTCTGGTAGACAGAGGTGAAGACCCTTTGTGTTGGTTAAAGGGTATATACACTGAAGCGTGTGTTGCTTACTGTATATACACTGAGAGGCGTGTGTTTTACTTATATACACTAGGGTGTGGTTACTGTATATACACTGAGAGGTGTATATATTTTGGTAATACAATGAAAGTGTATCTCATATTATATACACTGGGTGTTTATAGTTATTCCATAACACTGATAGTTTAATCCCTATTTTAGGTACCTGGAGTTTACCTGGAGAGAGTTCCAGGGGTCAACGCCCCCGGCCCGTTCGGACCAGGCCTCATGGTGGATCCCCGGCTGTTACTGCTGGCCGCACCAGTCCAACGTACGAACCAAGCCGGCGGTTGGCCTGCTTGAAGACGCCATGAATCTATTGGTAACCCCTTATGTATGCTGGGAGGTATTAAAGTATTTTGACTGGTGGTGCAGGGACACAAGCCTTAATACCCTCGTGCAGTAGATATCTTTAAACCGAATAAATGAACCAACAAACCAGCCTATAACCAAACAATAAACCAACAATAAGAACTAACAAAGCAACCAATAAAGCACCCAGTGCAAACCATGCCGGGGTACGAAAAGGGGAGGCACACCCTATTTTCCCCGACTGATATCTTCAAAATAGTCCTCCCCTTATATTAAGCAATTCAGGGCGTATATCACCCGCGTGTTTGCACGCTCGAATACCGGTACGCATTACACGAAGGTACGACGGTATACAAGTAGTGAGCCCCAGGGATACCGCGGTAGGGAACTTCTCTTAAAAGGCGCGAGTCGCGTTGGAACACCAGTGTCGGGAGCGACGGTGCCCCCAGAGCTCCCCAGAAAGTGCCGACGGTGCACCTTCACCGTGTACCCCGCATACCCACAACAAAAGCCCTACCAAATTGTACCCCTCAGAAAAAAGGCCAAACAAATAATGGATTCTCGTTTGTTGCTGTCTCCCATTGATAGCAAATGCCCCCAATTAAAAATTAAGAAAAACCGCCCGGGAAAAAAAAACATCATGTAACTGCTAAGAATTTTAGGCAAATGGACACAACTTTTAAGATGGTAAAGTAGATGGAAAAAGATCTTAATTGGCTCTTGCTTGCTTCCTTCTTCTTGCTTTATAAGTAAATTTGTTATACCCCTGGCGGGTATTTTTATTAGAAAGGGCTGTGCTGTATGACCCCTCACGGGTTTATTGTTTTCAGAAAATAATAATAATAATAATAATAATATAAAAATAATAATAATAATAATCTTCCACTTAAATTATAGATAATTCTTTTAACGTCAAACCTGTTCTTTCATGTGTATACATACATACATACATACAACATACATACATACATACATACAACATACATACATACATTACATACACACACCTCACACACCATATATATATATATATATATATATATATATATATATATATATATATATATATATATATATATATTATTATATATATATATATATATATATATATATATATATATATATATATATAATAAAAATATATAATGTATATACATGTACATATTTGTATAAATATCATTTATTATATACGTTAGAAAACGACAAATAGAACTCTGATGTGAAATTCCAACCGTCAGAATTTTTTTCCCCTAAAAAAGAGGTATCAAAAAAAAAATATGCACGTGTCGTCCCGTTGATTATCTTAATTCCCGGAACATTCCGTAACAGCAGTTCGAGCCTGGATCTCAAGACCCGACAGTGTCTTTAGCTGTACCGAGTGCCAAGACAGTGGTTTGAAGGCGCACCAGAGGGAATCCTCGATTAACAGCTGGTATTTTCGCCTCTGATGGCCCTGACGCGCTGACAGTGATCTCCGACGCTACAATTGTTTATCATTATTCTTATCGAGAGGGGCAATCAGGCAGGTAGCTGCAGATCTTCATTAAACAAACTTTAGTCATCAACCTTCTGATCTACCAAGACTCACTTTGAAAATAGTTCAGTCCCCCCCCCCTAACCGAATTGAATTAATATCTGCCATTTAAAAGGCCGGGTTCAAGATTTTATATACGTAATTTGTTGGCTTGTGGCTTAATTACAAAAAGTTACAATATCGTGATTGGTACAATACACGAATATACCGCAGGACAAACTTATAAGCACTTTCGCTCCGACTTGGGGCATTTGGCCCAAATCGGACCTAAACGTCGTCTGATGCTGGTTATTTGTCATTATTCCAGACACGAATTGTGCCTTTTCATTTACCTCTTGACTGCAATGGTACCCAAAACAATTGTATATGAACCTGAACGTAGTTTTTAAATGGCAAAATAACTGGAAACTTGAAATTTAGCTTGAAGGAGATCAAACCCAAGACAACAGAACGTGATTCCCAGACGGACATTGTAAAATCGTGTCGCTGTGTCAAGATATCTCTGATTCATTTTGTTATGTTCTCTCTTTTTATTTCTCTTATTTTTTTTTCCCCTTTTCTTCCTTCCAGACGAAGGAGAATTTATGACATAATGGAGAATAACAAGTCAGAATTTTTTATTTATTCAGTGAAATTTTGTCCTAAAACTGTGGATTATTTTATTTTTAATTTGGTCTGGCAATCGATATTAATTTGTCCTGGGGGTTAGAGGGGATTTTTAAGGAGACACTGGCGCAGTTTCAAGAGTAGGTCAAGGGTCAAGAGGAAGGTCTTGCTGGGGCGTGGTCTACGGCCCGATAGGCCTATCAAGACCACGACAGGCCTGATCTACGACCATGATAGGCCTGGTCACAACCACAATAGGCCCTGTCACACAGATAGGCCTGGTAAACGACCAGCATACCTCTTTCTAATCAGCACACCCTGCTCAGAATGTCGCCTTTGATACATATCTGAAGAAAAAAAACCGGGCAAGTGGGCGAAACGTGGGGCAATGGGCAAACGTGGGCAGCAAGTGGGCGAAATGTAAAAGGGCGAAAACGTGGGGCAGGGGGCAAACGGGCTATGATTTTCTTCAAATCAATACTGACATCATTTAAACAGACATTTCTAAGTAGACTAACACCAGCAAATCAGTCAGTCACTATGACTGACTATGATTAACTTGGGTTTAAATCCTATCTACTACCGATGGCTGCTTGTCACCTGTACACCTCAGTCAAAAACTTTTAATACCTAAAATATGGGGAAATTAAGTACACTGAGAGACGTCTCTCCACTCCCCTCCCTCAGAAACAGGTAGTAGAGATAGAGATAGAAGAATGAGATAGGCGCTCATTACTCTATCTGCATCATTCTGATTATATTTTGACGAGATTATACATTCTAGAGCAATCTGCGTCCCTATCTTGACATATCACCGGTCTAATTGGAACCCACTGATATGCCCTGGGTACAGGCAGGGACTAGGGTGCTGAGTGCTGGGTGCTGGGTGCTGAGTGCTGGGTGCTGGGTGCTGAGTGCTGGGTGCTAGGTGCTGAGTGTTGAGTGCGGGTGCTGAGTGCTGAGTGCTAGGTGCTGGGTGCTGAGTGCTGGGTGCTGGTGCTGAGTGCTGGGTGCTGAGTGCTGGGTGCTGGGTGCTGAGTGCTGGGTGCTGAGTGCTGGGTGCTGAGTGCTGGGTGCTGGGTGCTGAGTGCTGGGTGCTGAGTGCTGGGTGCTGAGTGTTGGGTGCTGGGTGCTGGGTGCTGGGTGCTGGGTGCTGAGTGCTGGGTGCTGGGTGCTGAGTGCTGAGTGCTGGGTGCTGAGTGCTTGGGTGCTGAGTGCTAGGTGCTGGGTGCTGAGTGCTAGGTGCTGAGTGCTGAGTGCTAGGTGCTGGGTGCTGAATGCTGGGTGCTGGGTGCTGAGTGCTGGGTGCTGAGTGCTGGGTGCTGGGTGCTGAGTGCTGGGTGCTGAGTGCTGGGTGCTGAGTGCTGGGTGCTGAGTGCTGGGTGCTGAGTGCTGGGCTACGAGCACATTGATATCTTCTGTTATTATTATTATTATTTCATTTGTGATAGTAGTAGTAGCAGCAGTAGTAGTTATAGTAGTATAGTGTAGGAATAGTTGTAGTAGTTGTAGTTGTAGTAGTAGTAGTAGTAATAGTAGTAGTAGTAACAGCAGCAGTAGTACATTAAAAAAGCGCAAAATCCGCATGGGACACTATACACCTTCTCTCCTACACAATTGCATACACACAAAAAAGTATACACATCGAGAGCTGTATATATATATATATATATATATATATATATATATATATATATATATATATATATATATATATATATATATATATATATATATATATTAAAAAGATCACAGTAAACAGGTGATATCAAAATATGCAAGACAACCACTATGAAAAATAGAAGAATTCAAGCGCTTTCGTGACTACTCACATTATCAAGGAACTATAAAAGGAAACATGACAAGAAGGCTTATAAAGAGGCAGAATACACCTCACAGTCAATCACACTAACAAAGACAACACCTCACAGTAGCGTAACATCTGACTTGTGAAGAGGAACATAAAGGACCTGAAACTCTTCCCAAGAACATAAGAACATAAGAAAGGAGGAACACTGCAGCAGGCCTGTTGGCCCATACTAGGCAGGTCCTTCACAATCCATCCCACTAACAGAATAATTGCCCAACCTAATTTTCAATTCTACCCAAGAAATAAGCTTTGAAGATTCTATTAACTCAAGTGCAGTCCCACTCAAATCCAACCCCTCTCACTCATGAATTTATCCAACCTAAATTTAAAACTGCCCAAGGTCATAGCTTCAATGACCCTACAGGCAGACTGTTCCACTCATCAACTACCCTATTTCCAAACAATATTTTCCTATATCCTTTCTAAATCTAAACTTATCCAATTTGAATCCATTATTGCGGGTTCTCTCTTGGAGAGATATCCTCAAGACCTTATTTATATCCCCCTTATTAATACCCATCTTCCACTTTATACCTCGATCATGTCTCCCCTCATTCTTCGTCTTACAAGTGAATGAATTTAAGGGTCTTCAATCTTTCTTCATAGGAAGATTTCTAATGCTATGAATTAACTTTGTCATTCGTCGCTGAATGTTTTCTAACGAATTTTATCCATTCTGTAAAATGGAGACCAGAACTGAGCTGCATAATCTAGGTGAGGCCTTCTAATGATGTATAAAGCTGTAATATAACCGCTGGACTTCTGTTGCCTTACATTCTTGATATAAATCCAGTAATCTATTTGCTTTATTTCTTTCTGTGAACCCTTAACTAACATTTTTAACCTATCTCTTCAAACAGGTGTAGTGTCTGATACGTGGAAGATGGCTAATGAATTCTATTTTAAAGCAGGGGACAAGTCGTTACCATCAAATTACCGCCCAATAAGTCTAACTTCAATTGTAGGCAAATTATTAGAGTCGATTATAGCTGTAACATAAAAGCCATCTCGATAGGCATAATTTGATTAATGATACTCAACATGGATTCACCAGGGGCCGTTCCTGCCTAACTAATTTATTAACTTTTTTCAGTAAGGCTTTTGAGGCAGTTGATCATGATAAGAATTCGATATTGTTTATTTGGATTTTTAGTAAGGCTTTTGATAGAGTACCACATCAGAGACTGTTAAAAGAAAGTGGCTGCTCCGGCATTGGAGGAAAAGTGTTTTCATGGATCGAGTCATGGCTCACCAATAGGAAGCAGAGGGTGTGCATTAATGGGGTTAAATCTGAGTGGGGATCTGTAACAAGTGGCGTTCCCAGGGATCGGTTTTAGGCCCGTTGTTGTTTATAATATATATAAATGACCTTGACGAGGAATTACTAGTGATATGAGCAAATTCGCTGATGACACGAAGATAGGTAGGATAATCGATTCAGACGTAGATGTCACGGAACTTCAGGAGGATTTAGACAAACTCAATTCCTGGTCAGAAAAGTGGCAGATGCAGTTCAATGTAGATAAATGCAAGGTTCTGAAGCTCGGAGTGTCCTAACCCAAGCACTTATAAGTTAAATAACGTAGAACTTAGCCATACAGACTGCGAGAAGGACTTGGGGGTGATGGTAAGGCAACCTTAAACCAAGACAGCAATGCCTAAGCGTACGTAATAAGGCAAATAGATTACTGGGATTTATATCAAAAGTGTTAGCAACAGAAGTCCAGGGTTATATTACAGCTTTATACATCATTAGTAAGGCCTCATCTAGATTACGCAGCTCAGTTTTGGTCTCCATATTACAGAATGGACATAAATTCGTTAGAAAACATTCGGTAGAATACTAAATTAATACATAGCATTAGAAATCTTCCTTACGAAGAAAGATTGAAGACCCTAAAATTACATTCACTTGTAAGACGTAGAATGAGGAGACATGATCGAGGTATACAAGTGGAAAATGGGTATTAACAAAGGGGATATAAATAAGGTCTTGAGGATATCTCTCCAAGATAGAACCCGCAATAATGGATTCAACATAAGAACATAAGAACATAAGAAAGGAGGAGCACTGCAGCAGGCCTGTTGGCCCATACTAGGCAGGTCCTTCACAATCCGTCCCACTAACAGAATATTTGCTCAACCAAATTTTCAATGCTACCCAAGAAATAAGCTTTGACAATTCTACCCACTCATGCGAGTCCCCTCAAATCCAACCCCTCTCACTCATGAATTTATCCAACCTAAATTTGAAACTACCCAAGGTCCTAGCTTCAATAACCCTACTAGGCAGACTGTTCCACTCATCAACTACCCTATTTCCAAACCAATACTTTCCTATATCCTTTCTAAATCTAAACTTATCTAACTTGAATCCATTATTGCGGGTTCTCTCTTGGAGAGATATCCTCAAGACCTTATTTATATCCCCTTTGTTAATACCCATTTTCCACTTGTATACCTCGATCATGTCTCCCCTCATTCTACGTCTTACAAGTGAATGTAATTTTAGGGTCTTCAATCTTTCTTCGTAAGGAAGATTTCTAATGCTATGTATTAATTTAGTCATTCTACGCTGAATGTTTTCTAACGAATTTATGTCCATTCTGTAATATGGAGACCAAAACTGAGCTGCGTAATCTAGGTGAGGCCTTACTAATGATGTATAAAGCTGTAATATAACCTCTGGACTTCTGTTGCTAACACTTCTTGATATAAATCCAGTAATCTATTTGCCTTATTACGTACGCTTAGGCATTGCTGTCTTGGTTTAAGGTTGCTGCTTACCATCACCCCCAAGTCCTTCTCGCAATCTGATGGCTAAGTTCTACGTTATTTAACTTATAAGTGCTTGGGTTATGGACACTCCCGAGCTTCAGAACCTTGCATTTATCTACATTGAACTGCATCTGCCACTTTTCTGACCAGGAATTGAGTTTGTCTAAATCCTCCTGAAGTTCCGTGACATCTACGTCTGAATCGATTATCCTACCTATCTTCGTGTCATCAGCGAATTTGCTCATATCACTAGTAATTCCCCCGTCAAGGTCATTTATATATATTATAAACAACAACGGGCCTAAAAAACCCATCCCTGTGGAACGCCACTTTTACAGATCCCCACTCAGATTTAACCCCATTAATGCACACCCTCTGCTTCCTATTGGTGAGCCATGACTCGATCCATGAAAACACTTTTCCTCAATGCCGTGAGCAGCCACTTTCTTTAACAGTCTCTGATGTGGTACTCTATCAAAACCTTACTAAAAACCAAATAAACAATATCGAATTCTTTATCATGATCAACTGCCTCAAAAGCCTTACTGAAAAAAGTTAATAAATTAGTTAGGCAGGAACGCCCTTGGTGAATCCATGTTGAGTATCATTAATCAAATTATGCCTATCGAGATGGCTTCTTATGTTATCAGCTATAATCGACTCTAATAAATTGCCTAATTGAAGTTAGGGCTTATTGGGCGGTAATTTTATGGTAACGACTTGTCCCCTGCTTTAAAAATAGGAATTACATTACCATCTTCCACGTATCGAACTACACCTGTTTGAAAGATAGGTTAAAAATGTTAGTTAAGGGTTCACAGAGTTCAATATTGCATTCCTTAAGAACCCTTGAAAAAAGCTCATCAGGGCCTGGCGATTTATTTTGCTTCAAACGGTCTATCTGTTTGATAACCATTTCGCTAGTGACTGTGATACTACATAATTTATCTTCTTCAGGCCCACTAAAATACCTAATTCTTGGGATTTATTAGTGTCTTCCCGAGTGAAAACCGAGAAAATAATTATTAAAAATAGAGCACATTTCATTCACTTTTGTCAGTAAGATACCCATAATTATTTTTAAGGGGACCTATCTTATCTCTAACTTTTGTTCTATACACCTGGAAAAAACTTTTGGGTTAGTTTTCGAATCCCTACAACTTTAATTTCGTAGTCCCCCTTTGCTTTTCTTATCCTTTTTTAAAGTCCCCTTAATGTCAATATACTGATTCGTAAGATGACCCTCACCTCTTTTGATACGCCTATAAATTCCTTTCTTCTGCCCTAAAAGATATTTGAGCCTATTATTCATCCATTTTGGGTCATTTCTATTCGATCTAATTTCTTTATATGGGATAAATGTTCTTTGGGAGCATGTATAGTGTTCAGAAAACTGTCATATTGATAGCTCTCTTCATTACCCCAGTCCACAGATGATAAGTGTTCTCTAAGTCCATTGTAATCTGCTAAGCGAAAATCTGGGACAATTGATTATTCCTACTATGAAACTTCCATTCAATGCCAAAGGTAATTGATTTGTGGTCGCTTGCGCCGAGTTCCTCTGTAATTTCTAAATTATTAACAAAAGGGGTTTCTTGTTTGCCAGAACTAGTCAAGCAGATTATTTCCCCTTGTAGGTTCTGTCACAAACTGCTTCAAAAACAATCTTGAACTACTTCAAGAAATCGTTAGATTCAAAATTCCCAGTCAAAAATTCCCAAACAATTTGACTAAAGTTGAAGTCACCCAGAATAACTACGTTATCGTGCATTGTGGCCTTAACAATTTCCTCCCATAGTAGTCTCCTTGGTCCCTATCTAAGTTTGGGGGACGGTATATCACACCTAAAATCAATTTTCATGCCCTCTGAAAATTCTATCCAGACAGACTCTGTATGTGTTAATTCAGACTTTATACCCATTTTTATACAACAATTTAAATGATCACGGACATAGAGTGCCACCCACCCCCTTCCCGATACTTCTGTCTACTTGGAACAATTTAAAACCCTGAATGTGACATTCGGCAGGCAAGTCCCGATTTTTCATATTAAACCATGTTTCAGTTATTGCAAAAACATCAATATTACCTGTACTTGCAACTACTCTCAACTCGTCCATCTTATTCCTAGCACTCGACTATTGGTGAAATATACACTTAAAGACCCTCCTTTCTCTTTACCCTTCCTGCTCATTTCTGTTTTCCCTTATACCTATTACTGTCCTTGTCACCTAGTGCCACTGGCTTTCCAATATCCACCTTATTCTGCCTATTACTAGTTCCCCTAGAATTTATAACATTACTACACTGGGACTTCACTGTTTTCCCCCCATAACCCATACCACTAACTTTTTCTAGTTTAAAGCCCTAACAGCTCCCTCCACTGCAGTTGCCAGTGCCCCCACCCCAGACCTAGATAAGTGAACCCCATCCCTGGCATACATGTCATTTCTGCCATAGAAGAGGTCCCAGTTGTCAATGAATGTTACTGAATTTTCCTTACAGTATTTGTCCAGCCAGCAATTGACACCAATTGCCCTGGACAGCCATTCATTTCCAACTCCTCTCCTTGGCAAAATACCACATATGACAGGGTTCCCACCCTTCTTCCTAATTATGTCTATTGCTGACCTAAACCTGCTAGTCAGGTCCTCACTCCTACGTCTGCCAACATCGTTGCCTCCAGCACTGAGACAGATAATAGGATTGCTCCCATTACCTCTCATGATGTCGTCCAGACGGCTAACAATATCCTTCATCCCAGCCCCAGGATAACACACCCTCTGCCTCCTATTCCTATCCTTAAGACAAAATTCCCTATCCATAAACTTAATCTGACTATCCCCAACTAAAACAATGTTCTTACCTCGACTGGCGGTGTGCATGACGTTCTCGACGGTCTTTGTAGAGATGGTCTTCGCTGGGATGTCTTCACATTCGTCTGATAACAAGGAGAAAGAGTTGCTGGTTTTCACAGCAGTCTCCTGGACCTTCTTCAACTTCAGCTTCGTCCCTTCAGATTCGACTAGCATCCATTCGTTGGTCTGATCATCGGCGACATTGTTCCGGGGATAATCCTTGCATATACCCTTCAAACGTTGAATCTCTCTTCTAGCTTCCGTTAATTCCGCCTTCATTTGGAGATATAGCTGCTCGTAGTCGAGGAAACCATCATCAATCTCAGGTAGCTAATAACGGAAGCACAGCAAAATGGTTCAGTCCACAGAGAGTACACAAGACACGTCTTCAAGTACATATAGGAAAGTATTGGTTTGGAAATAGGGTAGTTGATGAGTGGAACAGTCTGCCTAGTAGGGTTATTGAAGCTAGGACCTTGGGTAGTTTCAAATTTAGGTTGGATAAATTCATGAGTGAGAGGGGTTGGATTTGAGTGGGACTCGCGCATGAGTGGGTAGAATTGTCAAAGCTTATTTCTTGGGTAGCATTGAAAGTTTGGTTGAGCGGGTGTTCTGTTGGTGGGACGGATTGTGAAGGACCTGCCTGGTGTGGGTAAGCAGGCCTGCTGCAGTGCTCCTCCTTTCTTATGTTTCTTATGTTCTTATGTTCTTATTTCTTGGGTAGCATTGAAAATTAGGTTGAACAAATATTCTGTTAGTGGGATGGAATGTGAAGGACCTGCCTAGAATGGGCCAACAGGCCTGCTGCAGTGTTCCTCCTTTCTTATGTTCTTATGTTCTTATGTTCTTACGCTTAGGCATTGCTGACTTGGTTTGAGGTTGCTGCTTACCATAACCCCAGATCCTTTTCGCATTCTGTACGGCTGAGTTCAACATTATTAAGCTGGTAGGTGCTAGGGTTATGAACATTCCCGAGTTTTAGAACTTTGCATTTATCTACATTGAACTGCATCTGCCATTTTTCTGACCAGGAATTGAGTTTGTCTAAATCCTCCTGAAGTTCCGTGACATCTACGTCTGAATCGATTATCCTACCTATCTTCGTGTCATCAGCGAATTTGCTCATATCACTAGTAATTCCCTCGTCAAGGTCATTTATATATATTATAAACAACAACGGGCCCAAAACCGATCCCTGTGGAACGCCACTTGTTACAGATCCCCACTCAGATTTAACCCCATTAATGACACCCTCTGCTTCCTATTGGTGAGCCATGACTCGATCCATGAAAACACTTTTCCTCCAATGCCGTGAGCAGCCACTTTCTTTAACAGTCTCTGATGTGGTACTCTATCAAAAGCCTTACTAAAATCCAAATAAACAATATCGAAAAATAAACACATAAGCAGTATAATGTGATCCTTTATTGACAACGTTTCGCCACGCAGTGGCTTTATCGAACATAAGAACATAAGATGGAAATAAATGGTATAAAATACCGACACAATGGAAAAATAAACACATAAGCAGTATAATGTGATCCTATTGACAACGTTTGCCCACGCAGTGCTTTATCGAGTCACATACAGATCTACCTGGAAAATGAGCAACATGGAGATATATAGGGTACAGTCAGGTGGAGAATGCTGGGTCAGGTGGGAAAGCTGCATGTGAGTCTTAAAAGTAGTGTGATAGTTAAAAACATAGTGTGACTTACACTATGTGACTTCACACTATGTTTTTAACTATCACACTACTTTTAAGACTCACATGCAGCTTTCTCCCTGACCAGCATTCTCCACCTGACTGCCCTATCTCTTCTCCATGTTGCTCATTTTCCAGGTAGATCTGTATGTGACTCGAAAACCACTGCGTGGGCAACGTGTCAATAAAGGATACATTATACTGCTTATGTGTTTATTTTCCATAAAACATAAGAACATAAGAATGGAGGAACACTGCAGAAGGCCTACTGGCCCATACAAGGCAGGTCCTTATCAAAACCACCACTACCTAAAAAATTTATTCCCGTACTCACGACACAAATCAAACCCAGCCCCTCCCACTCATATATTTGTCCAATCTCTTTTAAAGCCACCCAAGGTCCTAGCCTCTATCACAGTACTCGGAAGATTGTTCCACGCATCTACAACTCTGTTCGAAAACCAGTACTTGCCTATGTCCTTTCTAAATCTAAATTTATCCAATTTAAATCCGTTATTTCTCGTTCTTACTTGGTTCGATATCCTCAGTATTTTATTAATATCTCCTTTGTTTATGCCCATCATCCACTTGTACACCTCGATGATATCTCCCTCATTCTACGTCTCTCAGAGAGTGGAGATTCAACGCTCTAAGTCTATCTTCATACGGGAGATTTCTTATACTGTAAATCATTTTAGTCATTCTTCTTTGTATGTTCTCCAATGAATCTATATCCATCCTGTAGTAAGGAGACCAAAACTGAGCTGCATAATCCAAATGAGGTCTCACTAGTGATGTATAGAGCTGTAAAATAACTTTTGGACTTCTGTTGCTTATACTTCTTGAAATAAATCCTAGTAATCTGTTAGCCTTATTGCACACTTAGGCACTGTTGTCTTGGCTTTAGATTTCTGCTTACCATGACTCCCAAGTCTTTTTCACATTCTGTATGATCAAGCTCAACTTCACCTAGTTTATAAATTCGAGGGATATTTTCATTACCAACGACAAGCACCTTACACTTGTCCACATTGAACTTCATCTGCCACTTTTCAGACCAAGACATTAATTTATCCAAATCCTCCTGGAGTTCACTGTTATCCTCCTCAGAATGAATTATACGGCCTATTTTTGTATCATCAGCAAATTTACTCATGTCACTTGCAATTCCTTCATCAAGGTCATTAATGTAAATTATGAACAACAATGGCCCAAAACTGATCCTTGTGGAACGCCACTAGTGACAAATCCCCATTCAGATTTGACCCCATTAATGGAAACTCTCTGCTTTCTATTGGTAAGCCATGCCTCTATCCATGCTAGAACTTTACCTCCTATACCATGAGCTGCCACCTTTCTTAAGAGTCTCTTGAGGTACTCTATCGAAGGCCTTACTGAAATCCAAGTAAACTATATCATATTCTTTATCACTGTCTACTGCCTCAAATGTTTTATTGAAAAACGTCAGTAAATTTGTCAGGCAGGAACGACCTCTCGTAAACCCATGCTGAGATTCATTAATCAAATTATGTTCTTCAAGGTGACTTCTGATAATATCAGCTATAATTGATTCTAATAATTTGCCTACTATAGACGTGAGGCTTATTGGACGGTAATTTGATGGAATGGACTTATCCCCTGATTTGAATATAGGAACTACATTAGCTATCTTCCACATCTCTGGCACAACACCAGTTAGGATGGACGTATTAAACACATTCGTTAATGGCTGACTAAGTTCCATTTTGCATTCTTTAAGTACCCTGGAAAACAACTCGTCGGGTCCGGGGACTTATTTTGCTTCAGTTTATCTATCTGTTTGATAACCATGTCCCTCGTGACAGTAATATTAGTTAATTTGAATTCTTCAGGAACTGAATAATTGTTAATTTCTGGAATCTCATTTACGTCTTCTTGTGTAAAGACTGACAAAAAATAGTCATTAAATAGAGAACACATTTCCAGTTCGTTATCCGTCAGCTGTCCATTCCCAATTTTCAGAGGTCCTACCTTTTCCCTCACCTTCGTCCTGTACACTTGAAAGAACCCTTTTGGATTAGTCTTTGATTCATTAGCAACCTTAATCTCATAGTCACGTTTAGCCTTTCTAATCCCCTTTTTTCTTCTCTTTTCAACTGAACATATTGGTCAATAAGGTTAACATCTCCTCTTTTGATGCGCCTATAAATTCTCTTTTCTCCCTAATAAATGTTTTAGCCTCCTGTTAATCCATTTGGGATCGTTATTATTTGACCTAAATTCTCTCTGGGAATAAACATACTCTGTGCACGTTGTACATTATTAAGAAACAAATCATAAACGCAGATCCCATCGTAATCGTTAGCTAGATTACCCCAGTTAGTCACAGACAGATCTGTGACTCGATAAAGCCCACTGCGTGGGCGAAACGTTGTCAATAAAGGATCACATTATACTGCTTATGTGTTTATTTTTCCATTGTGTCGGTATTTTATACCATTTATTTCCATCGAATTCTTTATCATGATCAACTGCCTCAAAAGCTTTACTGAAAAAAGTTAATAAATTAGTTAGGAACGGCCCCTGGTGAATCCATGTTAGTATCATTAATCAAATTATGCCTATCGAGATGGCTTCTTATGTTATCAGCTATAATCGACTCTAATAATTTGCCTACAATTGAAGTTAGACTTATTGGGGGAATTTTATGGTAAGACTTGTCCTTTTAAAAAAGGGAAATTAATTAATCTTCCCAAAAATTAAAGATTAGTCCCAAATTTTTCAAAATTTTCCAAAATTTTTTTTTTAAAAAGGCCCCTTTTAAAAAAAAGGGGTTTTTTAAAAAGGGGGGGAAAAAAGGGGGGTTTTAAAAAATTAAAAAAAAAAAAGGTTTCCCCCAATTTTTTCCCGGTTTTTAAAAAAAAAAAGAAACCCAAAATTTTTAAACCTTTAAAAAAATTAAAATTTTTTTTTTTTTTTTTTTTTAAAAAAATTTTTTTTTTGGGGCTTTTTTTAAAAAATGCCCCAAAAAATTTTTAAAAAAAATTTGTTGGAAAACCCCCCGGGTTAATTTATTAAAAAAAAAAAAATTTTTAAAAAAAACCAAAAATTTTAAAAAAATTAGGTTTTCCCAAAAAAGGGGTAAAATTTTAAAAAAAAAAAAAAACCCCCCCAAAAAAGGGGTTTAAAATTTTTAAAACCCCAAATTTTTTTTAAAAAAAAACCAAAATTTTTTTAAAAAAAAAAATTTTTAAAAAAAAAAAATTTTTTTTATTTTTTTTTTTAAAAATTTTTTTTAAATTTTAAAATTTTTAACCCAAAAACCCCCCCCCAAAAAAAAAAATTTTTTTTAAAATTTTTTGGTTTTTAAAAAAGGGGGGGGGAAAAAAATTTAAAAATTTTTTGGGGGGCTTTTAAAAGGGCAATTTGGAAAAAAATTTTTTTTTTTTTTTTTGGGGGCCCTTTTAAACCAAGGGTTTAAAATTTTAAAAATTTTTTTCCCAATTTTAAATTTTAAAAAAAAAAAAAAACCCCCCCCCCTTTAACCCAAAATAAAAAAAAAAACCCGGCCGGGCCCAAACCCCAAAAAAAAACCCCCAAAAACCCCAAAACCCCAAAAAATTTTTTTCCTTTAAAAAATTTTTTTTGAAAAATTTTGGGGGGGGGTTCCTTTTTTAAAAAAAAAAATTTTTTAAAAAAAAACCCTAAAAATGGGGGAAATTTAAAAAAATTTTTTTAAAATTTTAAAAAAAAACTTTTTTAAAACCCCTCCAAACCCGGCCCCCAAAAATTTTTCCCCTTTTCCCCCCCTTTTAAAGGGGGGGTTTTCCCCTTTTTTTCTTTTTTTTCCCCCCCCCTTTTTTTTTTTAAAAAAAAAAAAGGGGGGTTTTTGGGGGGTTTTTTTTTTTTTTTTTTTTTTTAAAAAAATTTTTTTAAAAATGGGGAAAAAACCGGGTTTAAAAAATTTTTTTTTTTTTAAAGGAAAATTTTTTTTCGGGAAAATTTTTGTTTTTTTTTTTGGAAAAATTTTTTTAAAAAATTTAAAAAAAAAAACCTTAAAAGGGGTTTTTTTATGTTTTTTTTTAAAAAAATTTTTTTTGGTTTTTCCCCAA
>WNWK01019532.1:0-32500 GCA_009830355.1 Cherax destructor
AGGCCCACAAGCTGCCACCATTTGTGTTGTGGGGTTCTTTTCATAGATTTGGTAATATTAACAGACGATGAGCTTGGTTTTTGGTAGCGTTTAATGAGGCGTTGGATATATGGGAGCTGAGAGCCTATGCCTGTGTCCGCCTGCTATGCCTACTCGGATGGTACTGCCTGCTAGGCTCGCATGGCACTGGGGCATTCAAAAGGCAGGCCTATGATTGGCTAATGCCAGATCACATGGGCAGAGGTTGGAAATCACGTGAACAGCCGTGGTGAAGCCGTTATAAATACGAACCGTACAGTGCCCCAGGGAATGAAAAGTGGGATAGGAGTGAAAGGAGGTAGGGCGCAAAGTGGGGTCTCTGTGCCAGTTGTGACAGGGTCTGTGCGCCGAAGTGGCAAACCCCCTTTGACCTATTCAGGTGTTTCAACTTATATGTTAATGGGCTCTGGGCGGACGTTCAGAGGAGATGGATTGAGGTGACGCTCAGATGGGTGAATGTGGATGTATGCTTTCTCCAAGAGCATAATTATAGGTGTGGTAGGGATTTGTGTTTGAAGGGATATAAGTGTTATACTGGGAGTTCGGGGCATTTCAAGGGTGGGGTGATGGTGGGTATACGTGAGACCAGCTCTTTCAAGTTAAAAACCTGGGAGGAGGGGGGTGAGGGAAGGATAGTATGGGTGGACGGGGTTTGGGGAGATATACAGGTGTGTTTCATTGGTGTATATATGCCGGCGACTTCCAATCGCCGTGTAAAGGATGATTTTGTACGTGATGATTTGGTTTATGAGTTGAGAGGTTTACCGTTGGTTATGATAATTGCCGGGGATTGGAATTGCATTATTAGAGGGAGGGATGTGGAACCTCGAGGGGTGGGTTGTTTGTTGCAGAGCTTGAGGGAGGTGATGAGAGCGGTTAGTGTGGAGGATGTGGTTAGGGGAGGAGGGTGGCGTGTGGATCACACTTATATTAAACAGTGTTATACGGCTAGGTTGGACCGGGTATATGTATCAGGGGTGGTTCAGGTAGGTGAGGTTAAATGTCAGGATTTTGGTTTTTCTGATCATAGGGGTGTGTTAGTAGAGATGGGATGGGCTGGGGCGGTGAAGATATATTCCGGGTATTGGAAATTAAATGTGAGATTGTTGCAGGGGTTGGATCACAGGGAGGTTTTTGTGGATTGGTGGGGACGAGTATGGAACGATGGGATGGGATTAGTGATATTGTGGAATGGTAGAATGTGCGGGCTAAAGTGGCGATCCAGGAATTTTATAGACAACTGGGTAGGGAAGATGCGAGGCAAAGGTTGGGAATGTTGAGGTACCTAGAGGGACAATTGAGGACTTGTTATGAGAGCGGAGGGCGGTATCCCCTAGCTGAAATTGATCATCTGCAGTCACGATTGCGGGAGTTGCAGAATGAAAATTTTCATGCTCTGAGGGTACGGGGAGGTTTAGAGGAAGTTTTATGGGGGGATAAGCCCTCTGCCTTAGTGTTACGTACTTTTCAGAACTGGAGAAGAGATATGACGGTCATGTCTTTGAGGGTAACTGAGGAGTGCCGTGTGTATCGGAAGGGGCAGATTCTTCGTACCACGGAAGCCATGAGTTATTATGCAGATGCTTGGTTTCAGTGTAAGATGAGTCAGGGGGTTAGTGATGGGGTATCCCGGGATGTAATTTTAGATTGTATAGTTAAGAGGATAGGGGATGGAGATAGAGAGAGTATGGAAGGGTCTATAACTGAGGGAGAGGTTTGGCAGGCAGTGAAGGGTCAGGCCTTGGGCAAGGCCTCTGGCCTGGATGGGATTTCTGGGGATTTTTTTATAGTTCATTGGGAGGTTCTGCGAGGGATGCTAGTTAGGCTGTTTAATGCTATGAAATTGAAAGGTAGTTTGGGTGGGGGATATGTCAATAGGTAATGTAGTTTTAGTGCCGAAAAATCGTGCATGTGGGACAGTTGAGGATTATAAGCCAATCACACTTATGTGTGCAGATTATAAGATATTTGCACGAATTCTTGCTAATAGAATGAAAGGAGTTTTGGAGAGCTTACTGGAGGGGACTCAGTATGGGGTACCAGAGAGAAATATGAGGGAGGGTTATCGGAGGATCAAAGGTTTTTTAGAGAGCAGAAGAGCTGGGGGTGTTTTAGGGCTTGATTGGGAAAAGGCATATGATAGTGTTGATAGGGATTTGTTGCAGGCGGTGCTTTTACGGCAGGGGTTTGGGGCGGAGGTCGTGGGTTGGGTCCGCACTTTGTATGAACATGCACGTTTGAGGGTACAGGTGAATGGGAGGTTGGGGACCGAGGTGCGTTTGGGGCGGGGGCTGTGGCAGGGGTGCCCCTTGTCGCAGCTCCTGTTTGCGTGTTTACAGGACCCTTTTTTCAGGTTGGTGTCAGAAGGGGTGAGGGAAGGGGTGAGGGAAGAGAGTAATCATGGGGTGGTAGAAACGGGTATTATAGGTTATGTAGACGACACGACTATTTTAGTAGGCACAATGTAAATAGGATAATTGAGGTTTTTGGTTTGGCCACTGGTATGCGGGTGAATAGGGTAAAATCGAAATTATTGGAGGTGGGGGAGTGGGTAGGGAGGGCGTTGGGTCAGGGTTTTGGGTGGCCAATAGTGGATAGGTTAAGGATATGTGGTGTATGTTTTTGTAATCAGGGAGTGTTGCGTGGGAGGTGAATTCCTCGGCAGTGGTTAATGCTGGTCTGGGTAGGATGGGGGGGGGTGGCGGCCTGGAGAGGTCACTCTCTTGCAGAGGGTTGTAGTTGTTAATTCCTTGGTATACAGTAAGTTGTGGTATGTTGCTGCGGTATACCCCCTTGTGGAGGACGATGTTCTAAGATTGCAAAGTCGGGTATTAAGGTTTATATGGAGTTATGGGAGGCATTGGTTAGGGAGGGATGTGGTAATGACTAAGGTATCGAAGGGAGGGCTAGGTTTGATACCACTGCAAAGACGTTTGATGGGCATATATGTTAGGCAGGAATACCTAGCACGAGGTGGGATTCAAGGAGTGAGAGTGGGGAGGGTAATGAGTGAGGTTCGCAGATGGTGGAAGGGTGGGAATTTGTTGTTTTGTGAGGCAATTTTAAGGTATCTCTTGGTTGTTCCAGATCCTGATAAAGTGAAGGTAGGGAGGTTAGATAAGGTGGGAAGGCGAGAAAAGGAGGTTTTAGGTATGGAGGTTTATCCGTGTTATGATTGGAATGTAACGTGGTTTTGGTTTAAGTGTTTAAAGTTGCCTCCTAAGGTACGTGAGATTGGTTTTCGTTTTTTACATGGTATTTTGGCGTCTAGGGCTCAGCTTTTCGTGATGGGACTATGGGGCGATGGGTTTTGTCAGCACTGTGGGTTATGGGATACGGCTTTCCATGTTGTATATTTTTGTGGGGGTCTTGAGGGGGTGAGGGAATGGTTTTTAGGGATCATCCGGGGTGTGGGGGGGGTTTATTTGTGTTAAGATGTTTAAGTCTGGATGTTGTGGGGTGCCCAGAGGATGTAAGGCGTGCGGTGATGTATTTGGTATTAGATTATATTTATGTTTCGTAGAGTATGAGGGAGGTTCGGAGTGATGTTAGGATTAGGGCTTTGGCAGCGAGATTTTATAGGACTAAGTGTAGGAACCAGGAGTTGTATGGGAGGGTGTGGGATATATTTTTTTCTGAGGGTTATAGGCAATTGTCGATGGGGTCTGTGAGGGAAAAGTAGTGTAAATAGGGTTACGGTTGTTCAGTCAGCCGGGAGTATCGTTAATGAGTTACAGCCCGCACTACCATATAGCGGGCTGGGGGAAAACTCTTGTTCCCGGGTGTCTGTTGAGGGTTTTACTTTCTACTCCTGGTAGTATGACTCTTACCTGGTGTCGGTTGGGGAGTGGAAAGTCACTTCACCTTCACTCTTCTCCGGATCAGGTAAGGCAAGCTACCAGGAGTATTTCTTGTTTGATTATTGTTTTCTTTGGTTACCAGTTGTGACTTGTCCATTTTGAAACACCTTTTTCCATCTTAAATGTTTTAAAACTCATGGTAACCAGAATATTTTATTTATTATCAGCTCTGCCGCTGGACTGGTTCTCCAGGACAGACGCATGACTTACGAGCAAGATTCCCTGGACTTAAGGGGAATTCCACAACAACTCCTCTGTCTCTAGTTTCTAACTTGTGTGCGTTAGAGGGTGTTGCTGAAGATCTCACCTCCGTTCGGATACCTACAGTGTGGTATTTCAACCTAGTGGTCCCAGGAGATTCACCATCTACTCCGGAGACATACCACCTACTCGGAGACAACCATCATCTTTTCTCCCCCTCTCCGGTTATTACCTCCTGGCTCACCAACAGACCTGAACCACAACGGATATATTTCTTATTTCTATTTAATTTTATTAAAATCCAGAAAAACCATCTTATTATATATATCCTTCGGTTTACTATTATTTATTAATTTTTCCATCAATATTTTGTTCAGGGGAAGGCGTTTCCCTGACAGGGTCGTTGCTGGGTTAACTCTGAGCTATGGTTTCTGGGGTTTTTACAAGGAAGGGGTTGGTCTCTGGTGTGTGGGGTTTGATGGGTTAGGTGTGGGGTTTATGTATGGGGTACGGGGAGGGGTGGTTTGTCGGGGTTTTTTCCCGGTCATCCACTCACCCTTTTTCCCTTGGGGAAAGGGGTAGGTGTTTTTCTTTTTATGGATGTGTATGTGTTTGGTGACTCGGACAGGAGGGGGGGAAAGTTTTGGGTGGTTATATTTTTTTCTTTTTTGGGTTTCAGGGGTTTTTCCCAAGGGGGTTTGCATTACTTGGGGGCCAGGTGTGTGCCCTAAGTGTTTTATATTGTTTTATTTCCTTTTGGTTCTCTTTTTTAAAGCGGTTAAAGTTTTTTTTTTTTTAAACTATTATTCCCTTTTCATGGCTTGTTATCTGGCAATATTCTACGTATTTTAATATGAGAAGATGTACTGCAGTTCTTTCTTTCTATGTATGTATAGACACTGGATGGGACTGATCCGATGACTTTATCACTGTGAGGTGTTGGTACCAGGCCACGGGTTTCCTTTTACTGAAGTTTTTATGACTTGCACACAATGTGTGTGTGCCTAGGATCATTATTATTGTTGGGTTACATTATCACGGGTTTTAGTTGTAGGTTTAGGGTTTTCATTGTCTGTTTTTCAAACCCTTTTGGGGTTTCTATGTTTTGTTTCAGTTAGGTATATTTTGTTATTTTTGTGTGTATACATATTGGATAGGATCTTATATATGTTTGTTGTACTGTGTGTAAATTGCTTTGCAGATCTTATAGGATCCATAATCACTGTTTTGTTTTGATACTTTCATTTGGAATGCTTAGGATCTTTTTATTTGTGAGACGGACTTTTTTAAAAAATAAAAAAAATGTATCATTAACGTGTTATGTGCAACTTATGTTGGTGTTTATTTGTGCCTTAGATATATTGTATATGCGTTTTGTCGGTATTAAATGTTATTGTGTGTTGGAGGCTTCATTTGGGAATATTGAAGTTTTAGGGGTACTTATTGGGTTTAGGGTTTTCATAGTGTTTGTCTACACACTATAGGGTTTTTCCATTTTATATGTTTTTTCTATGTCCATTGCGAGAGCACCATAGTTCAGTTTTGCTGTTTCTATAGTTAAGTGTTTTCGATGTTTTTCATTCTGGATCCATAAAATTCATAAAAAAAAGGGTTATATGTTCAGGCCAGTGGGGCTAAGTGGGGTTGGTAAAATATATAGTTATTGATGGGACTCGTGTTGCAGGTTAATTTTTGTACTTTATATTGCACGTGAGGTAATTGTGAAACGCCAAGAGCATGGATAGGATAAATGGGTATTTTGGAGTTTAGATTTCTGTATATTATATACTTCTATATGTTATATACAATGTATTGTAATATGTTGTTAAATAAAAAAAAAAAAATATACAAGAATGGTATACAATACCGACAAGATAAAATTAAGACACATGTGCAATATCTGGGACTGATTACCTCATCTTTCGTATATAGTTCTACTCTCTTCAAATTATGTCCTAGAATTTTGTATTGATACCCAGATGTTGCACATGTGACCTGTACTTAACTCAGTGAAGACGTGTCATGTGTGCACTCTGTGAATCTGAAGATGTCCTCTCTTGAGCTACTCTACCAGCAGGTAAAGGAAGAACTTAGGGTGGGTAAGCTTGAGATACAGCAACTAACTGAGGAAAACAAGAGGATTCGTAGTAATTCTGTTGTGAATCCTCAAGTCAAGAAAGGAACCTGGACAGTGGCTGGAATGCATGGGACAAAGTTAAGGATCAAGAGGACGGGTGGAAAGGTAGAAACAACGAAGATCCAGGAAAATGTTGTGGAAACATCGAACCCATTCTCCGTCCTACCCGATGAATGTAAGTCGACTACTAGGAACATCATGACGAACGACACCAAGGAAGGTAAACACATTGTTCTTGTTGGGGATAGACAGATTAGGTACATGGATAGGGCCTTCTGCTTGAAAGATAGAAGTAGGAGACAGAGGGTTTGCTTTCCTGGGGCTGGGATGGAGGATATTGTTAGCCGTCTGGACGACATCATGAGAGGTAATGGGAGCAATCCTATTACCTGTCTCAGTGCTGGAGGCAACGATGTTGGAAGACATAGGAGAGAGGATCTGACTAGCAGGTATAGGTCAGCAATAGACATAATTAGGAAGAAGGGTGGGAACCATGTCATATGTGGTATTTTGCCAAGGAGAGGAGTTGGAAATGAATGGTTGTCCATGGCAATTGGTGTCAATTGCTGGCTGGACAAATACTGTAAGGAAAATACAGTAACATTCATTGACAACTGGGACCTCTTCTATGGCAGAAATGACATTTATGCCAGGGATGGGGTTCACTTATTTAGGTCTAGGGTGGGGGCACTGACAACTGTAGTGGAGGGAGCTGTTAGGGATTTAAACTAGAAGTTAGTGGTATGGGTTTTTGGGGAAAAACAGTGAAGTCCCAGTGCAGTAATATTATGAATTCTAGGGGAACTAGAATTAGGCAGAATAAGGTGGATACTGGAAAGTCAGTGGCACTAGATGACAAGGACAGTAATACGTACAGTGGAAAAACAGAAATGAGCAGGAAGGGTAAAGAGAAAGGAGGGTTTTTAAATATTTATTACACCAATAGTCGTAGTGCTAGGAATAAGATGGACGAGTTGAGATTAGTTGCCAGTGCAGGTAACATTGCTGTATTTGCCATAACTGAGACGTGGTTTAATTCGAAAAATCGGGACATGCCTGCTGAATGTCACATTCAAGGTTTAAAATTGTTCCAAGTAGACAGAAGTATCGGGAAGGGGGGGTGGGATGGCACTCTATGTCCGTGATCATTTAAATTGTTGCATAAAAACGGGTATAAAGTCTGAAATAATACATACAGAGTCTGTCTGGATAGAATTTTCAGAAGGGTGTGAAAAATTTATTTTAGGCGTGATATACGGTCCTCGAAACTTAGATAGGGAACAAGGGAGACTACTTTGGGAGGAAATTGTTAAGGCCACAAAGCACGATAACGTAGTAATTCTAGGGGACTTTAACTTTAGTCAGATTGATTGGAATTTCTTGACAGGGAATTTAGAATCTAACGACTTTTTAGAAGTAGTTCAGGATTGTTTTTTGCAGCAGTTGTGACAGAACCTACAAGGGGAAATAACCTACTTGACTTGGTTCTGGCAAACAAGGAATCCCTTGTTAATAATTTAGAAATCACAGAGGAACTCGGCACACACGACCACAAATCAATTACCTTTAGCATTGAATGGATTTATGATAGTAGGGATAATTCAGTAACTATCCCAGATTTTTGCTTAGCAGATTACAATGGGCTTATCAAATGTGGACTGGGGTAATGAAGAGAGCTATCAACATGACAGCTTTCTTAACACTATACAGGCTGCCCAAAGAACATTTATCCCATATAAAGAAATTAGATCAAGTAGAAATGACCCAAAATGGATGAATAATAGGCTCAAATATCTTCTTTTAGGGCAGAAAAAAGGAATTTATAAGCGCATAAAAAGATGTGAGGGTCATCTTATAAATCGGTATACTGACATTAAGAGGGACATTAAAAAAGGGATAAGAAAAGCTAAACGGGTTTATAGAACAAAAGTTAGAGATAAGATAGGTCCCCTTAAAAATAACTCCGGGCATCTTACTGAAAAGGAGAATGATATGTGCTCTATTTTTTAATAATTATTTTCTCTCGGTTTTCACACAGGAAGACACTAATAATAATTACCCCACACACAACTTGCTCTTCCTCACTCCTATAAGATGTTATTCCGTCTTGCCCTATACACGAACTCACAGCTTCCCTGTCTTCATCAACATTTAAGAATTCCTCAAAATATTCCCTCCATTTTCCCGATACCTCTAACTCTCCATTTAATAACTCTCCTCTCCTATTTTTAATTGTCAAATCCATTCGTTCCCTAGGCTTCCTCAACTTATTAATCTCACTCCAAAACATTTTCTTATTTGCAACAAAATTCGTTGATAACATCTCACTTTGTATAGAAAGTGGTTTAGTTATAGGCAATACATATTTTATGAAAAAGAGGATAAATAAGTATACAAGATATGATGTAGGGCGTAATAACAGTAGTTTGTTGGACTACGTATTGGTAGATAAAAGACTGTTGAATAGACATCAGGATGTACATGTTTATAGAGGGTCCACAGATATATCAGATCACTTTTTAGTTGTAGCTACAGTGAGAGTAAAAGGTAGATGGGATACAAGGAAAATAGAAGCAACAAGTAAGAGAGAGGTGAAGGCTTATAAACCAAAAGAGGAGGCAGTTAGGGTAAGATATAAACAACTATTGGAGGATAGATGGGCTAGTGAGAGTATAGGCAACAGGGTTGAAGATGTATGGGGTAGGTTAAAGAATGTAGTGTTAGAGTGTTCAGCAGAAGTTTGTGGTTACAGGCGAGTGGGTGCGGGAGGGAAGAAGAGCGATTGGTGGAATGCTGATGTAAAGAGAGTAGTAAGGGAGAAAAAGTTAGCATATGAGAGGTTTTTACAAAGTAGAAGTGATGCAAGGAGGGAAGAGTATATGGAGAGAAAAAGAGAGGTTAAGAGAGTGGTGAAGCAAGGTAAAAAGAGAGCAAATGAGAGAAAGGGTGAGATGTTATTGTAAACTTTTCTAAAATATATTTAGTTGGCTACGCCTAAATTAAATTGCGCTTATTTTAATAAGCTTAGGGAAGTTTTCTAAGGTTCTTTTGGTACAAAATTATTAATTTTTACATTAACATAAATGAAAAAAAATATATCTTTAAACGTATAAGAGAAAATTTTAAAAAGGACTTAGTTTTAAATGAGTTCTTGCTAATTGACCAATTTTACCAATTCGTCACGACATATATATGTAACTATGCTAATATTCTTTCTCTTCCCATAGATGCCAATGTCAGCAGAGACGATCCTCCTACATTTTGTGAGGCGCCTTATAGTGATTACAGGAGCTATGGCGACGCTTGTTACAAACTTGAGGTTGTTGCCAGAATTTATAAGGTGAGATATTAAGATAACACATAGGTATATCTAACTTAAAATTAGCTGTGTTTCAACTTTCCAAAGAACTGTACTGCTGTTGTTTCAGGTAAAAATATATTGTTTTTTTTTTATATTAAAACAAAAAAAAGTTGTGATAGTTTCATTTTTTTTTTTTTTTTCAATTTGCTAGCGAGTTTTTACTTTCGCAAATTATCTTGCAAACAATTTCAAATTTTTGTCATTCATGAAACAAACAATTCTTCTTTTTTTATTTTCGTTGTACAACAAGAACTGTGTTTCTGGTATTCCAACTTACTAGGGAACTGTGTTTCTGGTATTTCAACTTACTAGGGAACTGTGTTTCTGGTATTTCAACTTACTAGGGAACTGTGTTTCTGGTATTCCAACTTACTAGGGAACTGTGTTTCTGGTATTCCAACTTACTAGGGAACTGTGTTTCTGGTATTTCAACTTACTAGGGAACTGTGTTTCTGGTATTTCAACTTACTAGGGAACTGTGTTTCTGGTATTGCAACTTACTAGGGAACTGTGTTTCTGGTATTCCAACTTACTAGGGAACTGTGTTTCTGGTATTGCAACTTACTAGGGAACTGTGTTTATTGTATTGCAACTTACTAGGGAACTGTGTTTCTGGTATTGCAACTTACTAGGGAACTGTGTTTCTGGTATTGCAACTTACTAGGGAACTGTGTTTCTGGTATTGCAACTTACTAGGGAACTGTGTTTCTGGTATTGCAACTTATTAGGGAACTGTGTTTCTGGTATATTGACATTTTAAAAACTCTGGTTTTGATACTTCAAGTTTCAATCAAGTTAAATGATTAGTGTTTTTTTAATACACCGTCCATCTCCCACCAAGGTAGGGTGACCCGACAATGAAGAAACACTGTCATCATCACTCGCACTAATCACTGTCTTGCAGAGTCGCGCCAATACTACAGTTCCAAAATCCTCCTCCAAACTGCAGATATCCCCACGTCTCTTTAAAAGTGCAGCCAGTGTACTTCCTACCTCCAGGACTCAAGTCCTGCTAACCAGTTTTCTTGAATCCTTTCATAAACATTAGTTTGCTTACCGTTCACCAGCACGTTTAGTCATGAAAACCACCTCCCTCCATTCACTCTAACACACCCACACACGCTTGCTTAATGTCCATACAATACTTCCATTTGCCCTTCCCTCCAAGCTTTTCTAGGGCGACCCTTCCCTTCCCTCGTCTACATTTTTATACACCAACATATCTAACCATCCAAACCACCTCGACAACCCCTCCTTATCTCTCAGGATAATACTTTTAGTAATCCCGTACCTCCTTGTAATCTCCAAACTACGCATTCTTTCCAAAGTATTTGCACCATACATTGCCTTCACATACGACATTTTCACTGCCTCCAGCCTTCTCCTCGCTGCAACATTCACAACCAAAGCTTCTCTCCTATATAAGAGTTTTCATACCACACCTCTCCCAACACACTAACACTCACTTCTATTACATCCTCATCTATTAATACGTTGAACAACCATAGTGACATAACGAATCCTTGTCAAAGGCCTACTTTCACTGAAAAATAATCTCCCTCTCTCTCCTACCTACCCTATCCTGAGCCTCACTATCTTCATAAAAACTCTTAACTGCTTTCAGCAACCTACCACTAATTCCATTCAATTGTATTACATTTCTATCCACCCTATCATATTCCTTTTCTAAATCAATAAATGCAATTAAAACTTCCTTACCCTTACCTAAATATTGTTCAGTTATATGTCTCAATTTAATCACTTGGTATATATATCTTCTACCTTTCCTAAACCTTCCCTGTTCATCTGTGAATCTGCTCTCCGCCTTAAACTTAATTTTTTCAGTAATAACATTTCCATCCCATCAATCCCATCATCTTTACTCCCTCTAATTTTAACCACTGCCTCACGCACCTTTCTCCTTTAAAAACATATTTTACCTCCTTGGCCAATGCATGAAATTTTTGCCTCTCTTTCTTATCAATATTTAACAGCTCCTCAAAATATTAACGTCATCTTCCCAATATCACCAACTCCACGTCTAATAACTTCCCTCTTCAGTTTTCAAATGTCAGATTCATTCATTCTCTAGGCTCTCTCAACCTATTAATCTCATTTCAAAACTTTTTCATAGTGTCAGCAAAATTTGTTGACAGAACCTCACCCACTCTCTCATTTGCTCTTTTTTTACACTCCCTCACCATTTTCTTACTATCTCTTTTACTCTCTATATTCTTCACCCTCTTTGGCTAATTCCTGACTTTTAAAAACCTGTCATATGCTTCTTTTTTCCCTTATCACTCAATCTACCTTATTTTAATGCAGGCTTTTTCCGATGAATTTATTTGTAGTTTAAGAATACAAAATGTGTTTATAATGTGGAAAAAACAAGCGTCACTGGAGATGAACTTGGGTAAGATGGCAGCTGGTGGTTCGCAGTGGGTGAGTAGGCGGCATCTTTGACCACCTGGTGGTGGAGGTGTCAGATTTCCCTGGTGGGTGTGTTGTGCTGGTAGTCATGACAGTTTTACATGCCTGATGTTGGTGTTTCATGGGTTGTCGGACTAAATGTGGTACTGGACATTAAGAGATCAGAGTTTAATTTTCCGACCTTTTTGTGTACTGATGTAAACCAGGTTACTTTTTTAAGGTTATGTGGACTTGCACTGTACTGTGAATATCCATTCAGTAATTTTTCAGGTTGTATGGTGTATGAATAAAATGAATCAAGGGAATGGCTCCAAGGCATGACTGGATTAATTTGGTGTAACACATGATTAATTTTACGTTAAACAAGTTTCACAAGTCTGCGAATTAGCATTGCTCATATAGCAGTAGTAGCGGATGTATGGGTTTATACATTTGGGTTTTGGTTTGTTTTCTGTTTGTATAGTAGAGTTCATGAAGGCCAGTAAGGTTAGGATTAGTACTTGTAAGGATGCACTTTTCTTGCCTTTGGTGATGTTTATTCCTGTTTCTTTCGTCTAGCCGCATCTGATTGGATACAGCTACCTGGGTGGGACCTGTGGTCTGGTGGAGGCGTGTTATGGACGCTCCTGCCTCATTGTCATTAATTTATTTGTAATTTGGGAATATAAAATAAGTCTTTGTAACGTGGGAAAAAGCTCCACAAATGTTAATTAATGTCGGCATTTTCTGGATACATTTCCATGGGAGACATTATGGTGACAGTGGAGAGAAACGTGGGTAAGATGACATCATGGTAAATATAAGTAGTAATGTGTGTGATATTTTGTGATGATGCTTTGATGCACACGTAGTCCCTATTAGTTTCCTCGTCCTGTTGTTTACGTGAGGCGTGTTTGAAGGGAGGAGTGAACAAAAAATATCGTATTTACCTGCCTGCTAGGAGACGCTGGATTTGTTAATTTTCTTGTGTAAACTAAGGTCTTGTAAAGTGTAATGAGGGATAGTACATTATATTGTGGTACTGTTTTGAATATATTGTTTGTTATATTATGTTCATTTTCCTAAAGAAGACTTTATTTGAACCTCCTTATGTGTCAAACTAGAGTTTATTAACCACAGTGTTGGTCAACAATTTAGTTCTGTCCGTGAATTTATGAGGGAGTATGGCCCTAGAGTGGTTTTAATTTAATAATTTTGTAAAATTAATGCCAATGTTTACCCGAGGTTTACGAGGTTTCTGACCAGAGCTTTGGTAAGATGGGTAAGGAAGAAGGATGGGTAAGGATAGAAACATGGGAAATGGTTGGGAGGGGGTAGGGGGAGGTTGGGGTAATAAAGGTAAGTGGCCTAACCACTTTGACGTAATTTAATAAGTGTGTGTATGTAGAGTTATTCGGGAGTTAATTTCATGAGGTAGGTATGCCTCCTGCCCATCAGTTGTACACAGTTATACAGCTGTATACCAGCATGCCACTGAGTTGGAAGAATGCATACTATTTGCAATTGCTTTTTTTTCGAAGGAGGTCGGAGGCAAGGCTGTTGCAACAGGTAGTAGTTGCTGGGCTTTCGATGGAGTTTGGTAGCTAGCACGGAGCTGGCTAAGCAGTTTCTGAGGTGGTGTCCTTTAGTAGGATGGTAGCGAGTGTTACAAGGTTAGTTGTAAGATGTTGCTTGGTAAAGGTAGGTCACCCATAATTGGGGAGAAATTATCTTCGTTGTTGGACGTAGAATGGCTCAGGTGGTATCCACTCTTCTAATTCATCGGGGAGGTCACTCAGGATCCTTGGTCGTGGGTAGTTGTCCTTGTGAATGAAACGTCTGACTCGTTGTTATAGGGTCATTCTTTGTGTTCGGTGGGGAGGTGTGTTGATGACGCAGTCGGTAGTGTTTATTGGTTGGGGGGGTTTACTCTATCAGGTACATCGAGTTCCTGCATGTCATATAGTTGTCTCTTCTTTAGTTTGTCTATCCTGACATTAATTGCAGTGATTTCCTGTTGTATATGCAGGTCTTCCATCCTGATTCTGTCTCTGAATATGGTCCCATTGATAAAGCGGAGGGCTTTGTTCTGGACACGTTGAAGCTGCAGCATGTTGGCTTTATCATTCCATCAATCGATCTCCTTTCTTCCCACACCCACCATTCTATATCCACACTGCATTCTTAAACCTATCCCAGATCCTTTCAACTTCATTAACTATCTCTCACTAGCCCATCATTCTCCCAGTAGATGCTTATATCTTACACTAAGTATTCCCTCTTTTAGTTAGTTAACTTTCACCTCTATCTTACTCACTTCTGTGAATCTCCTTTCACCCCCATCTTCCTCTTATTCTTGCTGTAGTTGCAACTAAATAATGATCTTTATATCTGTTTCCCCTCTATAAACATGCACATCTAGAAGCCTACCCATCACTCTTTTACCCACCAGTACATAGACCAGCAAACTGTTGTTATCGCTCCCTATATCATACTTCGCGAATTGTTTATCATCTCTCTCTGAAAACATGTATTACTTATTATTAAACGTTTTTCTATTCAAATTGTCAATGAAAGGCCCTATTATCATTTAACCCAGGTACCCAAAATTTACCTACTTCTCCCTCTACAACAGTTTCTCCCACTTTAGCATTTAGGTTTCATACCACAGTTACTCTCCTTTGGTTTAAAACTCCCTAAGCACTAGCTTAACATCTCCAATAATTTATCTCTTTCCCCTACATTCCTTTCTTCTCTATGTGAATAAACACTTAGTATAACCAACTTTTCGCATGCAGATCTTATTTTAATTCACATAATCCCTGAATTTATACCTGATCCTTTAACGTTATTGCTACTCCTTCCTTAGTTTAACTCTCTCAGATTCTGATGACCAAATCTCATTTATTTCTTCACACTGAAATTCTTCTTCTCTCTTCAGTTTGCTTTCACTTAGATCCAGAATATCCATCTTCTTTTCATTCATAACTTTACCAGTCATCTCGTTCTTATCATCTGCACTTCATCCACTCACATTCAACCATCCTAACTTTATAAAAAAAAATCTTCTTTATACATTTAGTAATTTATACAGGAGAAGGGGTTAATAGCCCTTTGCTTCCAGCATTTACATCGCCTCTTATGACGAGCATGGCTTATGGAGTAAGGATTCTTCTCCTGGAGAATGATAGGAAATAATTAAAAACAGGAACTATTAAGAAAATAGAACACTCACAAGGATGTGTATCCATATACACGTCTGTGTAGTGTGACCTGAGTGTCAATAGAAGTAGCAAGATGTGTCTGTTATCTTGTGTGTTAACCAATTACAGGTTTTCGTTTCATAACCATGTGGCAGGACGGTAGCACTTCCCTGGGTGGTTGCTGTCTACCAGCCACCTGTATGGTCTCTGTTCAACTTATTGACAGGTTGCGTGCATAGTGTTTCAACTTGCAAACAGGATGTGTGCTTTGTGTTTCAGCTTTACAAACATGTTGTGTGCTTAGTATTTCAACTGAATAATATTATGCTACCATTCCCTAAGTGATGTATAACCACTTCCGGTATACTGCTTCTCAAAAAAACAATAATAACAATGAAATAAAAAAAATCAGTGAGGTGCTTTGATGTTGGTGACTAACTCTTAATGTAATGATTTGTATATTAGCTCTATCTGATCTTTGATTAAACTTGATTAATTCCAATTTCATAGGTACTGCTTGACCTATGTGGGTTTTAGCACTTCCCTATGAATGTAATAATTAGTTTACGAATACTTTCTTAGTACATATTATGTTGGTACAGGAAGCAGAAGCATTTTGTGCTAGTGACGAAGCTGACCTAGCCTCCGTCCATGACCGCTCAGAGGACGCTATGATGTGGGTCTTGATGCAAGACAGAAACATCTCTGAGGCTTGGCTTGGCTTTACTAACATGCAGGTAAGGCTATGGCCTCCCAAGCCTGGCTTGGCTTTATTAACATGCAAGTAAGGTGTACTTACCCCTGACCTGCGTTAGTTTCACAAACATGCTATTGAGGTTATCTTGTAATTAATTTAGCTTCACTAACATGCAGTTGAGGTTATCTCCTTCTAGACCCTGCTTGGCTTCACAAGCGATCAATAGGGGGTTAGCATTCTTCGCTCAACCTTGGTGTCGAGCGGACGTGCGACTAGCCTGCCTCTATCGGCGCCTTGTGACATTGTTGTTTTCACAACATGGCGCAGTTGGGTCGTCGCCGAGTTAACACTGTGTGTATTCAGATGATTCGTGGGGCTGTGTCAGGCCAGAATGCTTCTGTTCTACTGACTGCCATTATATGAGACGCCTACGGATTGGAGAATGACGATTTGTGTGGTGTGGCTATAAATGGTGTGTATAGAATCTTCGTTAAGCTTCGCACTGCCGATGTGTATGAGAGGCTCGTCGCCAGGTTTCAGGAGGTACCTGTGGACGTGAACTCGGCTGTAACGGTGTGTCTTCACGACGTATCCAGGTACTACGTTTGGGTGAAGGTTTAATTGCCCATTTGAGGCGACTGAGGCTGATTTGAGAACAGTTTTTGAAAGATATGGAACTGTACATACGGCGACGGTGGGCAGGTGGTCGGAAGGGATGTTTCAAGGTCTGCTGGAGTGAACGTTTACGTTAAAAATGACGTTACACAATCCCATCCCATCCTACGTACTGTTGGAGGACTTCAGAACTCAAGTAATGGTTACCTACGCTGGGCAACGTCGTACCTGTAGGTTGTGTGGGGCCTATGACCATATGGCTGTGCAGTGTGGTAAACGGACGGGCCCAAAGGATGTTGGTCGTCAACGAGAGTCTTCAGTGCATCGTACGGAGGAGCGTGGGTCGGACAACCCTATGTCGGGTGCGAGTTGGAGTGCTGAGGTGGACAGGTCGGAATCTTTAGAGGATGGCTGTGCGACCTTACCTGGGGTAATGGAACCATCAGTCCAGGAGCCTGGAGCCATGGGAGGAGTATCGGCGGCTGATGAGAGGGTGGCAGAGGAGGCGTTTGCTACGGTGTTGCAGGACCTGTTGTGCACCCCAGGTCAGGTGTGTGTGGACGAACCTGCAGCTGACTTGGAGTCAGCGGGGGAAAGGGACGCTGAGGTGGATGGCCTCCCTGTGGATAGTGCCTTGGCCGCGGGGCGGATGCATCACGTGGAGGCGGAGGTGCACATCGATGGCTTCCAGGAGGTGGGTATGGAGGAAGAAAGTGCGTCACGGAAAAGAGCGGCCCAGTCTGATACGGACGATGTGCTCACACCGGCACAACGTCTGGGCAAGAAGATGTGGGCAGACGTAGCAATGGGTGATGTTGGTGGTCCCAAGGGACAGAGACCCATGAAAGATGGTTCCCGAGACTCTGGGAGTGACCGTGGTGGTCCTCGGGGGAAAGGGGATTGGCAAGTGCCAGTGCCTAAAGGAAAACCCCCTCTGTCGGTTTACTGTGAATATTAATGGTTTGTGTGATAAGATGAAGCGTGAATGGTTTCGTGAGTATTTGGTGAGGTATAGTATAGACGTGGTTTTTGTGCAGGAACATAACCACAAGTATGGATGTCAGTTACTGATTGAAGGATATACTGTTTATGCTGCACACTCCTTGAGATTGAAAGGGGGTGGGGCTATATTAATAAGGGAGAATAGCCCGTTTGTTGTTTATCACAGTGAGGAGGGGGGTGGATGGGAGGGTAATACGGGTGGATGAATCATGGGGGAGGGATAGGGTGTCCTTTGTGTGTATATATGGACCAGCGGAGGCGGATGGTAGGGTAAAGAATGATTTTGTGAGGGATGTGTTAGTTTATCACCTACGATCGCTATCTGCGATTGCGGTGGTGGGTGGTGATTGGAACTGTGTGACACGTCGTAGGGACGTGGACCCGAGGGGGGCGGGGTATTGTTCAGTTTTGCTGGGGGATCTGTTACATGGTGTGGGGTTGGTGGATGTGGGGAGGAGGGTGCTGCATGGGACGTGGAACACATGTTCGTGAGGAGAGGATATGCTGCTTGGCTGGACAGGTTATATGTGACTAGGAGAGCGGAAGTGAGGAGGGTGCGTGTGTTGGATGTGGTTTTTTCGGACCACAGGGGGGTTTTGGTTGACTTGGGGTGGGAGGGACTGCCTCGCAGGTACGGGAGTTATTGGAAATTAAATGTCCGGTTGCTTCAAGAGGGGATGGGGAGGAATACGTTTGGGGTTTTGTGGGACAGGTTGTGGTCCAAGGTGCATGTGGATGGGGATTTGTTGCTTTGGTGGGAGGGAGGATAATCAGTTTGCATATGGACTTATTAGGTATCTGGAGGGACAGTTAAGGGATTGTTATGGGAGAGGATGTGGGAGTGCGGGTTACCCTGTTGTGGAAATAGAGGGGTTGAAAGATAATATTAGGGTTTTGCAAAATGAAAGGTTTGATACTGCAAGGGTCGTGGGTGGGTTAGAGGAGGTGGTATGGGGTGACAAGCCGTCGGCATGTGTCTTGCGAGGGCAGGCATGTAGGCGTAGAGCGACAGAAATTGTAAGGTTGTGTGTGAGGCAATGAGGGGGTATAGGGTGGGGCAAGAGTTGGTTACGACAGAGGGTATGGGGCGGTATGTGGATGGGTGGTATGGATCGTATATGAGGAGTGGAGGGGTGCGGGAGGAGGCTTTAAAAGATATGGGAGGTTGGGTGCAATGTGGACTTGAGAGGGGGGATAGGGAGGGGTTGAGTGGTGATATTGTGGAGGATGAAGTATGGACGGCCTTGATGGGTATGAGCAGGGGTAAGGCACCAGGGATAGACGGATTACCGAGTGATTTTTAGATACAGCATTGGGGGCTTTTAAAGGTTTTTTTAGTGCGGTTGTTAAATGTCATGAAGAAGGGGGGTGTCTTGGGGGATTCACAGTCCACGGCTATTGTGGTTATGGTGCCAAAGGGGACTAGTCAGACGACGGTGAGGGACTATAGGACTATTTCACTTATGTGCACGGACTATAAATTATTTGCGAAAATATTAGGCAATCGATTGAAAAGGGTCTTAGATAAGGTTGTTGTTGGGAGTCAATATGAGGTGCCGGGAAGGTCTATGTATGTGGGGCATGGGGTTATTCGGGGGTTTATTGAGAGTAGGCAGAAGGAGGGGGGGGCTGTTAGCGCTGGATTGGAGGGCAGCGTATGATAGTGTGGAACGTGAAGCGTTATGGAGCATTATGAGGTGGCAGGGGTTTGGTAAGGAGATGGTGAGTTGGGCATGTACTTTGTACTGGGGAGCGAGTATGTGTGTGTAGGTGAATGGGAGGGTGGGGCAGCATGTTAGGATGGGTAGGGGTTTATGTCAGGGTTGCCCAATATCTCAATTGTTGTTCCCATGCCTGCAGGACCCATTTTATAGGGCTGTGGTAGCGTCTGTGCGGGGGCAGGGAAGGGAGGATCTGGGTGTGGGGAATCCTGGCATAGTGGGCTATGTGGATGACACAATGATTCTTGTGGAGAGGGGGGGGGAGATTAGAACGTGTGGGCAGTGTCATTGAGGTTTTTTGGGAAGCGACGGGTATAACTGTAAATGAGGATAAGTCAAAATTCATGAGATTTGGGGACTGGGAGGGGATGGTGGGCGGGAGGGCTAGTGGGAGGTGGTGTTTAGTGGACCAGGTGAAGATTTGTGGTGTGGTGTATATGAGGGATGCGAAAGAGGCGAGGATGGTTAATTCGAAGGGTGTAGTACAGAGGGTGTTGGGTAGATTAGATGGTTTGCGGCCGTCCCATCATAGTGGTTAACGTGTTGCTATATAGTAAAATATGGGATGTGGCGGCATTGTACCCGTTGGTGCAGGGGGACGTTCAGAAGTTGTTGCGTAGGGTTTTTCGTTTTATTTGGGGTTCGGGTTGTGATTGGTTACGAAGGGGAGTGGTTACACTCCCGTTATGCCAGGGAGGGCTAGGGTTGATTCCCTTGGAATGCAGATTGAAGAGTGTTTATGTGAAGCAGGGTTACCTGCATGTTGTTGGGGATGGGGGGGATAGGCCTTCTGCATGAGGATATAAGGATGTGGTGGGGAGGGCGGGATTTAAGGGGATGTGAGGACATGATACGGGTCCTACTTATTGTTTGGGATCCATCACAAATGAGGGTCAGGACTATTGAGAAGGCGGTGCGGTCTCGGGATGTGGCAGGGGTGGAAGGGGTGTACCCTCTGTATGCTTGGAAGGATATTTGTGGGAGGTTAAGGCGATTGCGGCTTCGTCCATGTGTATGGGAGGTATTTTTTCCAGTTTCTTCATGGGATCTTACCGTCGGGGGCGGTTTTACATAATAGAGGCCTTAGGGTGGATAGGGTGTGTCAAGATTGTGGGGAGGACGAAACTGCGTTTCATAGTGTATATTTTTGTGAGCGTTTGGGTGTCGTGAGGGAATGGTTGGGGTGTGTGATTTGCTTAGTGGGGGGGGGGTGTATTGTCGGTGTTGAGGGCACTTAGTTTGGATGTGGGAGGAGTGGGAGTGGAAGTTCAGAGACCAGTGGCTATGTGATAGCGGATTTTGTTTTCATTTCATGGGCTATGAGGGATAAAGGGGTTAGTGAACGACAGATGGCACTGGCTGCAGGCTTTTATAGAACAAAGTGCCGAAATAGGGACCTCTATGGGGGGAGGTGGGTAAGGGATTTTCCTGTGGGTTACAGGGATTTCACCATGGGGATTTTGTGGTCATTGTGAGTGTCAGGAGTATCTTACGGGCTGGTCTCCCGGGAGGGGGGTTGGTATTGTGAGGCAGTGACTGTGGTTGCTGGAGCTCGTGTGATTGTGCGTGAGGGATTGAGGTTGGTTAGCTTGGGGGGGTATCACTGTTGTTGTATGTGTTTGTATGCACGTAGTGTGTGGAAGGGCATATATATTGTCCTGTTGGGGTTTTGATGTGTGGTTTTGTATTGATGTCACACTTTTGTCTTTTGTGACATGGCCATGTTGGTCTCGAGACAGGTTGGGGTTCTCATAATGTATATAGTGTGATAGGGTGTGCACTCTGTGGTGTAGGTTTGTGTAGAGCGCATTGTATATCTGCTCTTTAGTAGTGTGTGGTTGTGATGAGTTGTTATATTTAAATTGACTGTACAATGTATGTCTTGTACCCAGTATTTGGGATGTTTGCTTAGACTTACGTTATCGCTTTATTGTATATTTTCTCTTGTATTTAAGAGTTATGTATATGTTATACTTGTGTTTTCAATAAAATATAAAAAAAAAATAGGGGGTTACCTCATATTAGTCCTGACTCAGGTTTACAAATATGCAAGTGAGGTTATCACACTTGTGTTCATGTGTAACATCCATTAGATGAATATGTTTTAAGTAGAGTTAAAACAAAATAATTTTATTCAAGTGACAATATTAGTGCAATTAATATTTTCCTAAAGACTCACTAAACCCATGAGGATAATATATCACCTGGCGAGTAGGGAATAGCTACTATTATAATCACATGTGAGCGCTAAATATGTAGGTTTATGGAGAGTGTGGATACTGGAAGATAAGTAGCAGTTATTTTCCTGAGAGTGAACCTTTCAGTGGATAACTAGATTTCTTTTTCTTCCTCCAAGGTTGTCGTTTATATTTTAAGAATATGATCCTATGTGCTTAAAATTTTCAATGCTACTGTACTGTGGTAGGGATATGCAAGACACTTTCGGTAAATTTTATGAAGCAATTCTAGACTAGTTTCAGAGCGAAACCTGAGAAAGCTTCTTCTGATCGGCTTTAAACCTAAAGCATTGAAACATCCTATTTATAATATGATTAGCAGAGGTACTGGAGTTTATAGGTATCAGTTTGGAATTTTGGCTTTAAAATGGAACTATATTATTTTCCATAAAGCAACTTGAGAATGCGTTTTCTGAATGTTCATCAATTAAATTCAATTTCCAATAACTATCAATCATGCAGTTGTAAATTAAGAAAATTACTAGGTATCCTAAAGTCTCAGGATTATATTTCCGACAAGTAGCTGCAGTGCTAACTGCTTAAAAACCAATCCTTCGTGATTGTTATTAATATGCGTTCTCCTCGTGAAAAAGATAGTGCAAAGGGGAGAATGAAACTAGTCCTGTAGCTTCTATGGTCACGTGTGTGGTTGCATCAGAGGTGACATGTCCATTGGCACTGGGCACCTTATGTCTGAAGCAATGATGGCAGATTGGATTAAGGCATCTAGCAATTTTGGCGGGATTCTGGTGAGGTGTGCTGAAGCATTGGAGAGTTGATTCCTTGCCAGCTGCAGTATTGTTAATTGCTTAAGCCTCTCGTTCATGGATGCATTAATATGTGTACCGCACATGAAGACTTGTATTTGAAACAGGAGAATTAAATTAATGCTTTAGCTTCGATGGTATATATATAGTATTGTAACCATGAACGAGTGGTATTTAATCAATAACAGCACTGCGACTAGCTGGGGGATCGAACCCGTGTTGTTTTAGCCCGCCTCATGGTGAACGAAAATTCACGACTCTCTAACCCACTGGCCCATCCAATCCTACAAAGATCACGCACCCAGCAGAGCTAGAACACTAAACGGGGAGTTTAGTGTACAGAGTTAGAGCTAAAGAAGGAGTAGCAATAATGTTAAGGATAAGTTATGGCAGGAAAAGAGGGAATATATATGTATAAATTCAAGGATTATGTGGTGTAAAATAAGGGTTGGATGTGAAAAGTGGGTTATAGTAAGTGTTTATGCACCTGGAGAAAAGAGAAGTGTAGAGGAGAGAGAGAGATTTTGGGAAATGTTGACTGAGTGCATGGGGAGTTTTGAACCAAGTGAGAGAGTACTTGTGGTTGGGGATCTCAATGCAAAAGTGGGTAAAAATGTTGTGGAGGGAGTAGTAGGTAAATTTGGGGTGCCAGGGGTAAATGAAAATGGGGAGCCTTTATTTGAGCTATGTGTAGAAAGAGGTTTGGTAATAAGTAATACATATTTTATGAAAAAGAAGATAAATAAGTTTACAAGGTACGATATAGCACGTAATGAAATTAGTTTGTTGGATTATGTATTGTTGGATAAAAGGTTGATGGGTAGGCTTCAGGATGTACATGTTTATAGAGGGACAATGGATATATCAGATCATTATTTAGTTGTAACTACAGTTAGAGTAAGAGGTAGATGGGACATAAGGAAAATGGCAACAGCAAGTAAGAGAGAGGTAAAAGTGTATAAACTAAGGGATGAGGAAGTTAGGGTGAGATATAAGCAACTATTGGCAGAAAGGTGGGCTAGTGCATGTAGTGAGGGGGGTTGAAGAAGGTTGGGATAGTTTTAAAAATGCAGTATTAAAATGTGGGGCAGAAGTTTATGGCTATAAGAGGGTGGGTGCAGGATTAACGAGGAGTGATTGGTGGAATGATGAAGTAAAGGGTGTGATAAAAGAGAAAAAGGTAGCTTATGAGAGGTTTCTACGAAACAGAAGTGTTAATAGAAGAGCAGAGTATATGAAGAGTAAAAGAAAGGTGAAGAGAGTGGTGAGAGAGTGCAAAAGGAGAGCAGATGAAAGAGTAGGAGAGACACTGTCAAGAAATTTTGCTGAAAAAAAAAGAAAAAGTTTTGGAGTGAGATAAACAAGGTAAGAAAGCCAAGGGAACGAATGGATTTGTCAGTTAAAAACAGTATAGGGAAGATAGTAGATGGGGAGCTGGAGGTATTGGGTAGATGGTGGGAATATTTTGAGGAACTTTTAAATGTTGATAAAGAAAGGGAGGCGGTAATTTCATGCACTGGTCAGGGAGGTATAACATCTTTTAGGAGTGAAGAAGAGCAGGATGTGAGTGTAGGGGAGGTGCCTGAGGCATTAAGTAGAATGAAAGGGGGTAAAGCAGCAGGAACTGACGGGATCATGAAAGAAATGTTAAAAGCAGGGGGAGATATTGTGTTGGAGTGGTTGGTATTCTTGTTTAATATATATACGAAAGAGGGGAAGGTACCTAAGGATTGGCAGAGAACGTGTATAGTTCCTTTATATAAAGGGAAGGATGACAAAAGAGATTGCAAAAATTATATGGGAATAAGTTTACTGAGTATACCAGGTATAGTGTACAGTAGGGTTAATATAGAAAGAATTAGACGTCAAACAGAGAGTAGGATTGCTGATGAACAAGGAGGTTTTAGAGTGGGTAGGGGATGTGTAGATCAAGTGTTGACGTTGAAGCATGTATGTGAACAGTATTTAGATAAAGGTAGGGAAGTTTCTATTGCATTTTTGGATTTAGAAAAAGAATATAATAGAGTGGATAGGGGAGCAATGTGGTAGATGTTGCAAGTGTATGGAATAGGTAGTAAGTTACTAAATGCTGTAAAGAATTTTTATGAGGAGAGAGGGAGATTGAGAGAGGGAGATTACTTCCCGGTAAAAGTAGGTCTTAGACAGGGATGTGTAATGTCACCATTGTTGTTTAATATATTTATAGATGGGGGTTGTAAAAGAAGTACTGCTAGGGTGTTGGAGAGAGGAGTGGGATTAAATTATGGGAAATCAAGTACAAAATGGGAGTTGACACAGTTACTTTTTCCTGATGATACTGTGCTTATGGGAGATTCTGAAGAAAAGTTGCAAAGGTTAGTGGACGAGTTTGGGAGGGTGTGTAAAGGTAGAAAGTTGAAAGTGAACATAGATAAAAGTAAGGTAATGAGGGTATCAAACGATTTAAATAAAGAAAAAGTGGATATCACATTGGAGAGAGGAAGTATGGAAGAAGTGAATGTTTTCAGATATATGGGAGTTGACTTGTCAGTGGATGGGTTTATGAAGGATGAGGTTAACCATAGAATTGATGAAGGAAAAAAAGTGAGAGGTGCATTGAGGTATCTATGGAGACAAAAACGTTATGTATGGAGGCAAAGAAGGGAATGTATGAACGTATAGTGGAACTAACACTCTTATATGGGTGTGAAGCATGGGTTGTAAATGATGCAGCGAGGAGGCGGCTGGAGGCAGTGGAGATGTCCTGTCTAAGGGCAATGTGTGGTGTAAATATTATGCAGAGAATTCGGAGTGTGGAAATTAGGAGGAGGTGTGGAAGTCAGAGGGCTAAAGAGGGGTTGTTGAGGTGGTTTGATTATTTACAAAGAATGAATCAAAGTAGAATGACTTGGAGAGCTTATAAATCTGTAGGGGAAGGAAGGAGGGGTAGGGGTCGTTCTCGAAAAGGTTGGAGGGAGGGGGTAAACGAGGTTTTGTGGGCGAGGGGTTAGGACTTCCATCAAGCGTGCGTGAGTGTGTTAGATAGGAGTGAATAGAGACGAATGGTTTTTGGGACCTGATGAGCTGTTGGAGTGTGAGCAGGGTAATATTTATTGAAGGGATTCAGGGAGGGGTCTGTGATATTGACAGTTTGGAGGGACTATTATAAACTGTCGTATCTGAGCTCCTCTGCAAAGACAGTGATTATGTATGAGTGAGGTGAAAGTGTTGAATGATGCTGAAAGTATTTTATATTTTGGGATTTTCTTTCTTTTTGGGTCACGTTGCTTCGGTGGGAGACGGTCGACTTGTTGATATATATATATATATATATATATATATATATATATATATATATATATATATATATATATATATATATATATATATATATATATATATATATATATATATATATATATATATATATACATACATACATACATATATATGGCTGTAGTATTAGGCCTGGAAACAGCAGATATTACCAGGATACCCCAGGGATATGTTTAAAAGACAAGATTCAAAATAAAGTTGCTTGTAAATGCAAAGCAATTGATCAACAAACAAAGATAGATAGTAGAGGGCAACGAGTGACTAGCTCCCTTGAGGTTTACTATACAAATAGTAGGAGTCTAAGAAATAAGATAGATGAGCTAAGATTACTTGCAAGTGCAGGTAATATAGATATTATTGCTATAAAAGAGACCTGGTTCAAGCTGAAAGATAGAAAAATGCCTTCCGAGTGCAACATTCAGGGTTACAAAATATTCCACACTGATAGGGTCAACAGGAAGGGTGGTGGAGTGGCGATGTATGTCAGAGATAATTTAAATTGTTGTGTTAGACGAGGTATAAGATTAGAAACAGCGGACACAGAATCTGTTTGACTACAGTTTCTCGAGGGTCGTGAAAAATTAATTTTGGGTGTGATTTACAAGACCCCAAGTCTGGATAGGGAGTGCAGTAAGCTGCTATGGGACGAAATTCAAAAGGCGTCTAGATATGAAAATGTTGTGTTAATGGGAGATTTTAACTTTAGACAAATTGATTGGAACAATGTGACAGGTAATCTCGAGTCTAGTGACTTTCTTGATACGGTTCAGGATTGTTTTTTAAAATAATTTGTGACATAACCAACTAGAGGTAGCAACTTGCTTGATTTGGTTCTTGCTAACAAAGAATCACTAATTAATAATCTTGAGGTTAATGAAGAGCTTGGGGAAAGCGATCACAAATCACTTAGTTTTAATATATCATGGAATTACCCAGGTAACTGCAATCAAGTCTCTGTTCCAGACTTTCGTGTAGCCGACTTCATGGGGCTGAGAAATTACCTAGGTGGGCTAAATTGGGATGACCTGACTATGGGTCAGGTAGGTGGTTTTGGTTGCCAATATGACGTTTTTCAGAGCGTAGTTCTAGCTGCCCAGACAACTTGTGTTCCAAGTAGGGAAATTAGATCTAACAAAAATGATCCTAAATGGATGAACAATAGATTAAAACATCTCATTGGTCAAAAGAGAGGCATATATAGGCGTATCAAAAGAGGGGATGGACAGATAAGACATCAATATTTTCAATTAAAGAGAGAAATAAAAAAAGGAATAAGAAAAGCAAAAAGGGATTATGAGGCTAAGGTCGCAAGGGATTCGAAGACTAACCCAAAAGGGTTCTTTCAGGTATACAGAAGTAAGATTAGGGACAAGATAGGCCCACTTAAGAGTAACTCAGGACAGATCACGGACAGTGATAAGGATATGTGTGAAATTTTCAATGCTTACTTCCTCTCAGTTTTTACTCAAGAAGATACTAGCGGAATTCCAGAAATAATAAATTATGTACAACAGGAAGATAATAGACTATGCTCGATTGGGGTAACTAGTGACATAGTCCTCAGACAAATAGAGAAATTAAAACCTAACAAATCCCCAGGCCCTGATGAACTGTTTGCAAGAGTTTTAAAGGAATGTAAAGAGGAACTTAGCAAACCTTTGGCAAATCTTTTCAATATATCACTACAAACTGGCATAGTGCCAGACAAGTGGAAAAGGGCAAATGTAATACCTATTTAAAAGGCAGGTGACAGGTCCTTAGCTTCGAACTATAGACCAATAAGCCTTAGGGGCAGCTGAACCACTCAGGAACAACTTTTTTATTTGTTTACCGATTGCGCTCATTTCGGTGGACTATTAGAAGCTTATATCGACCTTGCTGTGACGAAGTTTCAATAAAATCGGCCAAAAAGCAAATGAACCACGCAAGATTTACTGAAAATTCCTAAAAATTCCACTTAGGAGAGATCGAGGCCGAAGTGGTAGTTGGAAAAGTTGTGTTGACACTTCCTGCTGATAGAACACTTCTAAGACCATCGTGCAGCATGTACCAATTCTGTAATAAAGCTTATGTTCATTCTAAAAAAAATATAGTTTGTAGGTTTCTTGAAATTTAGCAAAATATCAGACTTTTTCCCCACACAAATCTGAAAATATTTGGGATACTTCAAAAAGGTATATACACATTGGTAGAGCAGGCATTCTTCTGTTTATTGTGAAAATCACGTCAATTCGTTCATTAATAATGATGGTACAGGGCTAAATAGGTAAATAACTTACTTCCGAGATAATGGCAGAAGCGCGCGGCAGCCCGAGTACTCGGAGGAATTTTTTTTTTCCCCAAAAAATACTTGTTTTTTTCCACTGTTTTCATCATCTATGAGCGTCTACTACATTTTACCATCGCTAGATCCGTTTTCTCTCATAACAGGATGTGAGAATAGGAAAAAATAATCCTTATGGGCGATCATACCCTCCCACAACCTGGCGATATACCGTCATATTATGCCACATAATATTTATTCTGGTGTGTTTTTCATGTTTATATGCTAATAATATGTCGCCTTCTGTCATAATAGATCAATTGTAGTAAGTAAATAAACATTATTATTGTTATTAGCGTAAGAAAAGAACAATTTGTTGGCTGGTGTGTGTTGGCCACTACATCGTAATTTATGGCCTGTCAGCACTTCTTATCCGAGAAGGCCAGAAAAGGCTTCTGATTAGTTCTAAGGCCATATTAGCCCCGCCCACTATATTATGATCTCAAATGGTGAATTTGTATTATATTAGAGAGAAAAATATAAGAAATTGACAGGAAATTTTTTTTTTTTTTTTTTTTTTTTTTTGCCGCGTCAGCGCGCATGTTATGACAGACGCCATCACCCCACATGTTATAAATTACTATAACTCCTTGTAGAAACATCGTATAATGATGAGAATTATACGAGGGAGTTGCCAGAAAGATCAGCTATTTTTCGGTAAGAAAATCTCATTTTTCGTAGTTTTTCATTTTTTTTTTCTGAGCGCGATCCATGTCTCAGCACCCCCTTACCTCCATAGTTGGTAAATTTATGGAATCAATAATTGCCGAGGCAATTCGTAGCCATCTTGAAAAGCATAAATTTATTAATGAATCTCAACACGGTTTTACTAAGGGGCGTTCCTGTCTTACGAATTTACTAACTTTTTTCACTAAGGTGTTTGAGGAGGTAGATCATGGTAATGAATATGATATTGTGTATATGGACTTCAGTAAGGCTTTCGATAAAGTTCCACATCAGAGGCTACTGAGGAAACTTAAGGCACACGGAATAGGAGGAGAAATTTTTTTCCTGGGTAGAGGCATGGTTGACAAATAGGTGGCAGAGACTTTGCATAAATGGAGAGAAATCAGAATGGGGGCGCGTCTCAAGCGGTGTTCCACAGGGGTCAGTTTTGGGCCCCCTGTTGTTTACAATTTACATAAACGACATAGATGAGGGAATAAATAGTAACATAAGTAAATTTGCTGATGACACCAAAATAGGCCGTCCAATTCATTCAAATGAGGACATTAGAGCACTCCAGGATGATTTGAATAGACTGATGCAGTGGTCGGAGAAGTGGCAGATGCAGTTTAATGTAAACAAATGCAAAGTTCTAAATGTTGGGCAGGACAATAACCATGCCACATAAATTCAAATTCAAATTCAAATTCTTTATTTCTAGTAATATACATAGTGGGGTGTAATTATAGTAATGTACATTTTATGAAGTAGATATTACAAGATGGCCAATAATATGCCTAGGTATGCCTAGGCTTTTCAGGCAGTCTTATGATAGGTCTTACTCAATAGTGACAAAATGATTATACTGATTGTAAGGTTAGGTAATTGTAGTGATTAGTTGGTTTACAATATTGAGGTATTGAAATTTAAACATTTAAGAGTTTAACAATTAGTTTATATATTAATGGTAAAGGTAATGTATTGGCATAATACCGTTTCTATATTGGAGTGTCTTAGGCAAACTTATGACTAACTTAAGAATTATGAATCAATAGTTGTATAAGAATTTTAGTCAGTCATGTGAAATTAAGGGGAATCACATATATCAGTAAGTGTCTTTTGATGTGGATATGTGCAAGATAAAGTAGTGTTCATGTGGTTAGCTACAGGTTGGGTGCGTGAGATAAGATGTTTTTTAATGGTGCTTTTGAAAGTGGAGATTGTGTCTCCAGTTCTAGAGTTTTCAGGCAGGGAGTTCCAGATTTTAGGTCCTTTTATGCGCATTGAATTTTTGTATAGATTTAGTCGGACACGGGGAATGTCAAGGAGATGTTTATGTCTGGTATTATGTCTATGGGTCCTGTCACATCTGTCAAGGAAGTGTTTTAGCTCAGGGTTAAAGTTGGAATTTAAGGTTCTATAAATGTAGGTAGCAGAGTAGTAAGTATGGATGTTCTGAACAGTGAGTAGGTTTAGGTCTTTGAAGAGTGGGGGGGGGTGTGGCTAGCGTTGGATTGCGTGATAATTCTTACTGCGGCTTTCTGTTGGGTTATTATTGGCTTTAGGTGGGTAATTGCTGTTGATCCCCATGCACAAATGGCATATGTGAGGTAGGGATAGATGAGTGAATAGTATAGTGTGAGTAGGGCTGATTGTGGTACATAATACCGTATCTTAGAGAGGATCCCCACAGTTTTGGACACTTTCTTTGTTATGTGTTGGATATGGGTGCTGAATTTCAGGCTGCTGTAAAGGTGAAGGCCCAGGAATTTGCCCTCGTTATGTTTAGCAATAGGTGTAGTGTTGATCTTAATGTTTAATTGTGGATCACCTGCTCTGTTGCCAAACATAATATAGAAGGTCTTATCAGTGTTGAGTGTAAGTTTATTGGCTGTCATCCATGTTGATATTTTTATTAATTCGTTGTTAACAATGGTATTAAGCGTGGCAAGATTTGTGTGGGAGATGACATAAGTTGTGTCATCAGCAAAGAGTATTGGTTTCAGGTGTTGTGATACATTGGGAAGGTCATTGATGTATAAGAGGAAGAGCAGGGGACCAAGGACACTTCCCTGCGGTACCCCGGTGTCAAGTGGTCGTGTCGTGGAGGATGTGTCTTTAATAGTGACATACTGATACCTATTAGTGAGGTAGGATTTGAAGTATGCTAGTGCATGACCTCTTATTCCATAGTGGTCAAGTTTGTGGAGTAGGATGCCGTGGTTTACTGTGTCGAAAGCTTTCCTTAGGTCAATAAAAAGTCCTAATGGATATTCCTTATTTTCGAGTGCTGTGTAAAGCAGGTCTATCATTTTTACTATTGCATCGTTAGTGCTTTTATTTTTCCTGAAGCCAAATTGGCAAGGGTTGAGTATGCTTTGTGTCGTTATGAACGAGTATAATCTCTTGTGCACAAGTTTCTCGAAGATTTTAGATAGCAACAGTAGATTTGATATAGGCCTATAGTTGTTTACGTCTGTGGGGTCACTACCTTTGTGTATTGGGGTAACCCTTGTTGTTTTGAGGAGTGTCGGGAAAGTGCTAGTTTCTAATGATTTTTTAAAAAGTAATGAAATAGGATGTGAAAGGACATGAGCGGCTCGTTTGTATATTAATGGTGGGACTTGAGACAGATGCCCTGATTTATTTTTAAGTGACTTGATTATCGTGGTGACTTCAGTGGGTTCAGTAGGTGCAAGATATAAGGAGGATGGGAAATTCCCATCTATTTAATCACTTGCTCGGGCATTGGTATCTGGGATTTTACTGGCAAGATTTGATCCTATGGTTGAGAAGAAGTCATTTATCTTGTTTACTGTATCAATAGGCTGTAGTGGTGTTTCGTTTGGTTTAGTAAGGACAATATCCTTAGTTTTCTTTAGTTTGTGGGTGCCCATAATCTGTGAGAGTGTTTTCCAGGTTTTTTTTATATCTCCTCGTGTTTCAGTGAATCTGTTGGAGTAGTACAACTGTTTGGCTTTTTTTATTAGTTTGGTGAGAACTGATGAATATTGTTTAATAAACTCTTTATGAATGAATCCCCATCTATATTGCTTTTCATATTGATGTTTTTTGTTAATGGATTTTAGTAAGGTGTTAGTTAACCATGTTCATCCTAGCCGTTTATTCGTAATCTTTTTCATTTTTATAGGACAATGTTTGTTGTATAGTCTATGTAGTTTATTAAGAAAGTTGTCTGTCCAATCATCGATACCCTTGGTGTTTGAAAATTCTATAGCCCAGTCAACTGTCTCTAACTCTGCCGTGAAGTTGTTTATTGATGCCTGATCATGAAGTCTAAATGAAACTTTGGTGTATTCTAGGGGTGGTTTACTAATGTTTGTTAAGAGGAAGGTGGGGTAGTGGTCTGTAGTGCTGTCTGTTATTATCCCCGATTTAAGGGGGGCTAGGATGTTCGTCCATATATGGTCAGTTATGGTTGCACTCGTCTCGGTAAGCCTGGTTGGTTTGGTTATTGTTGGTATGAGAAGTGTGTTGTTCATATAAGCTGAATAATGTAGATCTTGTTACTTGTGATTGCGAGAAGGATTTAGGAGTTCTGGTTAGTAGAAATCTGAAGCCAAGACAACAGTGCATAAGTGTTCACAATAAAGCTAACAGAATCCTTGGCTTCATATCAAGAAGTATAAATTATAGAAGTCCTCAGGTTGTTCTTCAACTCTATATATCTTTGGTTAGGCCTCATTTAGATTATGCTGCACAGTTCTGGTCACTGTATTACAGAATGGATATAAATGCACTGGAAAACGTACAAAGGAGGATGACAAAGTTGATCCCATGTATCAGAAATCTTCCCTATGAGGATAGACTGAAAGCCCTGAATCTGCACTCTCTAGAAAAGCGTAGAATTAGGGGGGAAATGATTGAGGTGTATAAATGGAAAACAGGAATAAATAAAGGGGATGTAAATAGCGTGCTGAAAATAT